>BGPR01031890.1:0-17789 GCA_013235015.1 Araneus ventricosus | reverse complement strand
GCGTTATCCAACCACGAGTCTTTCTTTGATTGATTAATTTGTTGTGCGTTGTACAAGATTTGTCAGTAGGTTTGTCAAGCTGAATATTCGCCTATCACTAAACATTTTAACGCATTATTGACCGAAGACGTCATATGACGTCTTTCGGTAACCGAACCCAACTGACTGAGTATTATACATTTTAATTGTTATCGTTCGTTTCCGTTATATTTTTAATTGTTTACGAAATGGTGCACTTATGCACTTTTTACAACAATTCTAACAGTAAATACATTGAAGAACTATTTGTGGAAAGACGTTGGAAGTTCAAGTTGCCTACAGCGACTCAAAAAAGTATTAGGGCAAAAGAAACGTTCAAGCGTTCATTTCGTAAATTTCTACTATTAGATGAAAACAAAAGATCATTTTAATAGTTTTTGTATCTAAACACTCTGAAAAATCCATTACAACCATTACAATTTAAAACAACTAATATAGAAATGAGTTATTTGAAATGGTTTGTCTGCAACTACGAAATTAAGGTCAAAAAAGTATTGGGGCATTTAGGAAAACCAGCTCGATAAGAAGTCAATTCTGACAGAATGTCTGATACAACTGCAAATAGAATTGCAAACTTAGAAAACACTAGTTAAGAAGCAAGGGGCAGGAGCTACTACGTTAGTCCATCATTGGCATGGTAACATGGGTCGAAAAAAATCATAGATATCCATTGACATCGGAAAACTTACCATTTGTCATTAGAAACGTGGAAGCTCCGAGAGAAAAATTGGTGAAATTGTGAATGTAAATAAATCTACTGTACATAATATAATTTTGAAATACAAGACAAAATCAATTAAAAACAGACCAAGAACAGGTCGCCCATGGCGTTTTACTGAGCGTGAAGAAAGGTGGATTGTTAGAAAAATTACTTGTAATCCTAAAACCAGCGCAGTTAAATTAACTTTAAAAGCGCAACAAAGGTTGAAAAAGTCTGCTATTCCAGAAACGGTCCGGAATATCCTGAGAAAATACAATTTTCATGGCCGAGTAACTAGAAGAAAACCATTCCTCAGTAAAGCACATCGAAGAGCTCGTTAAGAATTTGCTAAATCCTATATTAAAAAGCCTCCGGAGTTTTAGAATTCAGTTTTATTTTTGGATGAAAGTAAATACAATGTTTTTGGAAGAGATGGGAAGCAAATGGCTTGGCGTAAACCCAGTAGTGAACTGGAGTGAAGAATATGACTTCTGTAAAACATGGTGGTGGTAACCAGATGTTCTGGGGCTGTATGAGTGCTGTAGGTGTTGGAAATTTTCTTTTTATTGATGGAATGATGAACAAATATATGTATTTAGGCATTTTAATTCAAAATTCGAAACAGAATGCTGAAAAAATGGGCATATTGCCACATTACAAACTCTATCAGGATAATGACCCAAAGCGCAATGTTCATATCTGCAGACTCTAGACTTTATATCAAGGTCCCCAAGTAATTAGAACTCCTGCACAGAGTCCAGATCTCAATCCCATTGAGAATATTGGGACCATTTGAATAAGTGAATTCGAAAATTTAAAATTTCCAGCAAAAATGACCTTAGAGAAAAACTCATGTCTGAATAGGATAAAATAGAAGGAAATGTTTGTGCAAATCTAGTGAAATCCATGCCTAAACGATTGAATGAAGTCACAAAATGTAAAAGAGGCCCAACACATTAAGAAATAACGTTTGAAAGATATAGAACAATTTTGTTTGCGTGCCCCAAAACTTCTTTGACCATTAATTTTCAGTTATACAACAAGAAATATTCATTTAAGTATTACTGCAAAAATATTTTAAATTAATTTTCATGTTTTTGGATTTTATTTAGTTTACAGATATGACATGTACAAAAAGCATTTGGTTGAAATAAAAAATTGATTTGTTCTTTCACAAAATGTTTGATAGCTTATTGTGTCCCAATACTTTTTTGAGTCACTGTATATTCCATCATATGCCGATTCTTTCTTATTCACTTTTAGGAAAAATCGCCGGCAACACGCATTAGTTTTTACATAAGAGCCTCGTCAACGATGTGTTAACAAAGAAGTATTTCGTACTATATAAAATTTGCAGTATGAAAACTACTAAATAAAATAAGCTCTGTTTTGAGGATGCGTTTTCGCATTGATTCACCTAGATGTCCGTAGAAAACTCGAGATACTTTGAAACTGCTACGAATGACTAATATAGCTAATTAAGAAATGACAATTAGATTCACGAGTGAAGAAACTGTTTAGGGTTAAAAACTTACAGTGCCACATAACATCCAGGAATGAATGCCGTGCAGCACTCGTAAAACGTAAGCAACACAGAAAATCAACATGCAATAAATTGACACAGTAAGATTGTTTCGAGATAATGATTTAAATCCTTAGATCTTGTGCATCTAGAATTGGTACCGAACTCGTGCATCTAACGGGAAAAAATGTCAATTGTTTGGCTTAGCAATTTAGAAAACGAGCACTTCAGATCAAATGTTTTGTTAACTTCTGGATCAAAATTCACCCCTTAACATATAATGACGTCTCTGGCACGTGCATCGAATTGCAGAATTTTTGCTATTTAAATGCGTATTTAAGTTAATCTAACAATTAATTTTAAATACAAAAGTCACTTGCACACGCTTAAAAGTCTCAAGTATCCTTTACCATCTTAAATAGATCGAACTAAAAGATATCCCAAATGGGTGATGGCATCTAATTAAGAGGTTAAATAAAATCGTATGGCCCGGGGTCAATAGAATTGGTTTCCAGTAAGATAGAAATTTTATGTCCATTTTTATTATACCTTTACCTCGTAAAATGACAAGCTTCGCGCAGACATTCCTAAAGAGTTCAATCCCAAGCTGCCCTCTAAGTAAAAAAAAAAATGAAGTTTCCGTGTCAGTCTCTCTGCAAATTACTTTTCGAAAGCATAGAATATCAGTCAAAGTGGCTCATGCTTTAAATAACGATACACACAACTTAACGCACTTTAGCTGATGTGTATAGGTTGTCGCGAAGGTCGCTTACAAACTTTAAGGTTAGATCATGGCAGTGGCGTAACGACCGGGGGGGCAGAGAGAGATATAGATGCCAAAGGAACCAGTTTTAGGCAGAGCCAAGGAATCAGAACATGTTGCTTTAAAATGGCATAAATGTGACACGGGAGTGTAAGATACCGTACCTGAAGCACTATTTACGTTTGCAAAGACACTGATGATTGGATTAAAGGAAATATTTTTCTCCGAGCGCCACTTAACTTCTCTTCGCCACTGGCCATGTTCACGAAACGTTAACCTTTTATGTCACTTTTTAAAGTCAAATGAGGGGACGGAAAAATACCCCGGGCGCCCTTCACAAAAGTTAAGCACTGATGATGACAGAGGGGCGAAAAATATGACCCGGGCGCCACTTACCCTCGCCACGCCACTGAATCAGGCATACTGTCTGTTGCAGATTTTATAGCAGAACAGCCACGTTAGGCTATACTGTGCCAAACCTAGGTAAAGAAAACATTAAAATCGAATATTAGGAAAACCAAATAAAAGTACTCTCCAGGCATTCAAAATCCATAAAACAACTTCTCAAATAGAAGTATAAAAGCCAATATTTTTCAGATATTGGAATAAATTACACTGTACAGGATCACCCAGTAGTTCCTTCAAGGGAGGATGCAGGCATACTGAAACAAGTCTCTTACAACAGAACTCGGATCAGAAACGCAAAAAGGTGGGGGGAGGGCGCTACAGGTTCTGTTTGTCAGTGAATTAAATGAAAGAAACAAAATGTACAAGACTGATTTTAATTAAATAAAAATTTACAACAGCACAACAATCCAGCTACACGAGCTACAAATCGTGCTCAGCATGACATACAATGATGGGAATCAATAACGCAGTATAAAGCAACTAACCTTTGGAGGAGTGAAAGGACTTAACTCATGAACTTCACATGTCGTTATGTATGCAGACGACTATTGCGAATTTATGTTCCATGAAATCAGTGTTAAACATTTTATCTGGTGTATCCGTTTCTTTCACTTAATTCATTGACAAAAGAGCCCCCTGTAACACCTCCCTGTTGCGTTTCTCATTCCATTGCAAAAATGATTCGCTTCTTTATACCCGACCTAACCTTAAAGTTTGCACCTTGTTAGAATCAACCTGTGCGAAGAATCAGATTTTATATTTAATACCTATGGGTGCTCAGCTATTATTGCCGTTGATAGATCCTCTCGATTCTTCGCGTCCGTTTTAATGGATATTTATGTTTTATTTATAAAAAAAGTTGCTTTCCTTGAACAGTCCCGTGCTCCAGTCTATTATATAAAATTAGTTATAGTTATGAATTATATTAATTTATATAATTAATAAATTATAGGTAGTGTCATATAATCCTATCAAGAGTATTAATTTCGATTTTTGTGAAAATTGTTCGTAAATTATAACTTTGGGTCTCAAGAGGATATTTAGCATGATAAAATACATAAAATTGCCTTAAATGTGATTAGTTCTTCCCGATTATGCGAATGAAATAATGGCAAGTATTATCCTGAATTCATACATATTCCATTTACACGTCACGATTTAATACTTAAATTTATAGTGAACGCCAACCAATAAAACCAATAAAACTAAACCATTTTACTCTAAAAACTGGTAGATTGAAGCAGCACGGGCTGTTGTTAAATCTAATATAAAAGAGAAAATACACGAGTCTGTAGGTCTGTCACAAGAACTCAACCTAAACGGTAAATTTTAGCGACATGAAATTTGCACACGATATTCTAGAGTATATTTCTAGGTCAAATGTGTCCTTTTCGTCTTTCAGAATTAGTTTTTATGGTATTTGATTAAATAACGAAAATTAAGCCGTCTTAAGCCTATTCATTAAACATTTTCGCCAATAACTTCTGAAATATTTAGCGCACAAAAATTAATTTTACATCATCTTAAAGAGAAAAAAATTATATTTTTAATGATACTCATTAAATTACTGTAGAATGTTTTCTCTAATTGTAATTCACGTTTCAAAATTTAATTTTAATGCAATTTTTAACAATATTTTCTATTCTTATAAAATTCAATTCAAGCCACTTTACTGTTTAACAAATCCTTCATTCATGTGCATTTGCCATGTGTTAAAGTTAATAAGAAAATATTTTCTTTGGACATTTTTAATGTGGGACTACGTTCCATGCATTAGGGTCTCATGAAAGAAATTAACACACCAAAACGCCACAAAAATTGGTATGGGAGATCCTCTATATCCCGGTAACTACTTACGTTAAAAACATAACCAATATCTTATTTTACAGATAAAGGGTAACAATAGAAGTCACAAAAAAAATTGAAAATCGGAATTGTAGTTCAATGACTACCGAGTCGCAAAGTTGGGCAAAAATACGCATGAATTGGCGACGCGATCCTCTGTATCTCGGTAATTACATACAGTCACTCAAAAAAGTATTGGGACACTTGGCATGCATAACATGTAAAGCTATTTATAAAAATATTAATCACATTAAAACAAAAACAAAATTAATCAAGAAATGATTTAACATTTTGTATACAGTATATAAGGAAAATTGTCTTACTATTTTAGAGTTGCAATTTGATCTAGCCTTTTAAATATAATTTAAATGCAAACAGTTTTCAAAATTGTCGCAATACTTTTTTGACATGAGAAATTTAAGAAATATATAGCGCATCAATAAAATTAATCTACAACCACATTTTTGAGACTATAATTTTAGACAAAGTATCAGCAGAAAAGGTTGCATATGAAGCAAAGGAGAGAAACAAAGATATTTGGGTTGATGTACTAAATCTGGTAATAAGTCATTGGAAAAATGGAAAATCAGTTAGTTGTATAGGACAAATCTTGAAGTTCAGTAAGTCTACTGTCTAATATTTTTCACAGGCTCAAGAAAACAAACAGTGTTGAAAACAAGCAAAGATCAGGGCGCCAAGGACATTTAATGAACGTGAAGAGAGGCAGATTGTGAGACAAGTTCGCATTAATCCGAGAACTCGCGCAGTAAAATTGACTCTGAAATGTGCCGGAAGTCTGAATATTGAAACTGTCAGAAATGTTTTAAGAAAACATAAGTATTATGGCAAAGTACTTCGGAGAAAGCCCTACAGCAAAGCAAATCGAAAAGCTAGAGAGGCATTTGCTAAAATGTACTTAAAGCAGCCAACACAATTCTGGGAAAATGTAATTTTTGTGGATGAAAGCAAATATAACATTTTCGGATAGGATGGCAAGCAAAAAGTTTGGGCACACCAAATACAGCACTTCATATCAAAAATTTGAGGCCTACTGTAAAATATAGAGGTGGCAACCAATTATTCTGAGGTTGTATGGCAAGATCTAGTGTGAGGAACTTAGATTTTATAGATAGTACAATGAATAAATATGTCTACCTTGACATTCTCAAGCGAAATTTAAAGCAAAGTGAGAGCAACTTGGGAATCTCAAGACATTTTAAATTGTACCAGGATAACGACCCAAAACATACTGCTGATATTTGCAAATTATGGGTCCTCTACCACTGTCCTAGCGTGATTAAGACCCCTGCCCAGAATCCAGAGCTTAATCCCATTGAAAATGGGTGGGATTATTTGCAGCAAAAAATCAATTAACACAATATTTCTAACAAGCAGGAGTTAAGAAAACATCTGATCAAAGAGTGGGCCAAGATAAACGGATCATTTTGCGCAAAATTGATGAAATCCATGTTAAATCGACTGCGAGAGGTCATAAAGTGCAAGGGTGGCCCAATGAGATATGAACTATCAACTTTATATTTTTTTTCTTAATTTATTGGATAGTGTCCCAATACTTTTTTTGAGCAGATTTTCCGACTTGATTTCTTTTACTTTAAATTGTAATCATAATTACATTAATATATGAATTTTGTTTGAGTTACTATGATTTACATTTATCAAAATGCGATATACTCCTTTTTTGTTCCTTTTCTATTTTTAAGTTATATATTATGATAAAATCCTGTGAACTTGTGTCCCAATACTTTGAGTGACTGTATGTTAAAATCATAACTTATTTTAGAGATAAAGGGTTACAACAGAAGTTACAAAAAAAAAACTTGCTTAAACTTAAGAGAAACCAAAGAGTCACGCGAGAAAAGTGGTCCTTCGCCTTTAACATCAGCGGCTGTTTAAAAAGACAGCCTCCCGTCATTTTTATTCCAAAGGCAGACTTTTCATTTCCGGCATGTTTTCGCGTAATTTACCTCTCTTAATATGGTTGCTCAGTAATCCAATTACTGTGCAATTAGATTAATTACTCTTTCTACGAGATTTTTTGTTTAATTTTCAGAAAATGTTAAATGATCCTTATGCTTGTGTTAATTCTTTCGAGGTTACTTAGTACGGTTCCTATCGAAGGCAGAGGAAATAGGAAGAAAAAGTTTTATCGAGCGATCTCTCACAAGAAGTCTTCCTAAACGATGAATAGTATAGATTAAATTTGCGTATATCATTCTGGTATCCATTTCTAGATCAATTGTGCATTTTTCAATTTTCAAGAATTATTACCTCTTAAAATATTTAATTAAATACCAAATATTAAGCCCATTTTCGCCAATAAATTCTGAAATATATATAGCTCGAAGATTTATATACCATCTCAACGAGCAGAAAATTCTCTTTTTACTGCTCTGAATTTGAATGGCATACGTTTTCCCCCCCAGTTTTCATAAATATTTCGAAATTCATTTTACACACAATCTGTAACAATGCTTCTGTTATTGTAATAAAAGTCAAACAGATTTCTTGTTTTATCAAATCCTTCATTTGCATGTTTCTGCCACTGTTAAAGTTATGATAAAAATATTGCTGTCGTTGAATATTTACAGAAAGGCAGAATTTTTGCTTCTGCTTTTATTTTGTTGCGCGAACCTCTTTCAATTTGTGTGCACAGTAAATGATGTTAGTTATATACTCTCTCCATGCGATGCTTCATTTAATTTTTGAAAATTTTTAAATGATACCAATGAGCGTGTAAAATCATTCAAGATTGAGTCCGGTTTCTACCGGAGGGAGTTCCTACCCAAGGTGAAAAAAAATGAACGCTATGCTGTGTTTTTCCGGTCAATCACACAAACACTGAAAAGAAAAGAATTATAATCCGTATAATGGAAATAAAAATCAAGATATGAAAGAGCTTCTGCTGTCACCGTGGCAATGATGGGGAAGGTAAAAATGAAGTACCAGGGACGGCTACATTCGTGCCAGGTAGTTAAAATTACGGAGAGAAAAAGAAAAGGATTTAACTTCTGGCTCAGGGGGCAAGACCACACGGGGGGGGGTGATAGAAAATCAACGAAAGACGCTTCTGCGAAAAACTATTTTAGTAATTTTAAAGTCTTATAAGTACTTAAAATTTTCTTTATACCGAGTAACGCTGGGTATATCAGCTAGTTTAAATAAAATCAATATTATAAATTTTAAATTGGATTGATAGCAAGACATTTTGAATTTATTAAATTTTGAATTCTTGCTGTTGCATTAACAAATGAAATAGAGTAAGCATGTGCTTGCATGCCTCCATTCAAGATGACGGCAGTTTTATTCATTGGCACACAAAACTGAGGTTTACTGAACCTCGTCTTTTAAGAATGAGAACAGAAGCTGTAGGATGATATAATCCTTAACCCTTTGAAATGCCATTCTTTCTAGTCGTGGTATAATAAAATAACTTTGGGATTGAGGTTATTTTAGGGAATCAAATCCATTTAGCTTAATGGGAGACATAACTTTGTTAATAGGATTAACAAAAATTTCATTTAAATCTTCACAAAAATGTCTCAATTATCAAGTCAAGACACTTTGTTTTGGTTTCATATAAGAAACTGGAATATCTTGGTTTTTGTTTCATCGAAAAATTTGGCGAGAACTCACGCCAACTTCAAAAATTGCATTTAAAAATTGATGAATTTGGTGACAAGTATTCTTCACACGGCCTTAGAAAGGGTTAATAATAGCAGTTCTGTGAAGAATAGACCTCCCCCACTAAACAAAAAGCAAGATCTACTCTTCGTCGCAGTCTTTATAGAATTAGACTGTGAGAATGCGAATTATCTACGTTAGTCTCAGTTTTTATCTGTATTCACACAATTGGACTAAAATTATCAGTATTTTTGGAGGCGTTATGTTCCGTTTTGCTAGAATCGTTGGAAAAAAAAGCTGAATATTACATGAAAAGTAACCATTAAAACGGCCATCACCTAGAAAGGGTGTCGAAAAATGAAAATCTTTACACATACTCGTTTTTAACGACGTCGATGAAAATATTCATGCCATAATCGAAAAAATTGAACTACACGTTTGGTCGTGACTGCGTGGAAAACAAATTTACAGACCAACAGATGGAAGGCTGAACGTTCGAGTTAAAATATGACCGAGCGAACTACAATTTGTGGACGAGTGTCGGCAAATAGCCGCCCAAGGCTTTAACTCTCGTCGACAACGACGCTCGCCCGTCTGGCGGCTCCGTCCGCAAAGGGTTAAATTAAGCAAAGACGGTGATAACGTGCGTATTGTTACAAAAACAGTCTGGTGGATGTATGTGAATGCAGTCCAACAATCAGGATAATAAACGACTCTTTAATATTTCGAATATTCTCGAAAAACAAGACGTAGCACAGGTAACAAGACGTAGCAGAACTTTTATAAATTAATAACTCAAACAGTCAGCATCAGATCACTAATAAATATCAGTAACAGCACTTTCAATATCGCTGTATGTCTCATTTCACCAGTTTCACTGCTGACCAAACTCCAACTGATTCACTCTTGGTTTGAGAGTCAGCTTTTTACCTTTTCCAACACGATGTCACGTCACATAGCAATCTCTTGAAGGTTACCGATATTTCTCGCTTCTAGAAGAGACAGGATCACAATTCACTAACTTTCTTGTAGATTCATTTTGTCGCCAAGATCGGAGTTCATTGGCTTGACTACCAGTAAAACCTCTGTGAAACTCTTGTCCGAAGATTAGCATGTCAGGGAACAACTCGTTAACATTATATAGAAAGTTACACGCACTGAAAGACCGATTAAAGAAGCAACGCGTTTTTAATCGTCTAAAGGTTGAAGAGGAAGCTCCATGACATTCAACAACGTCTTGCATATAATTTCATTGTCGAGAATACTATTTATATTGCTGCTTAAAATCCAAGTTCTGTGAAAACGTACGAATCAAACGTTAAGGCTAATTCAGAGCTTTTTAACCGTTAAAGGCCCTGTGTTGCCTTTAAGCAACAGATGTAATTTTGTTTTTTAAAATCTTGAGAATAAGACTAAAGCTCTAATGCCTGTTGTTGCCAATAGGATAAATATTGAAAATTGTATTAAATCAATTGACAACATATAGACGGCAGCTTGGGTGCTGGTAACAAAATTAAATTGATGTTTTCCACTCGAGGTTGCATCTTTTTTTACATTGTACGCTTGAGGACACCATGTTTTATTACATTGTTGATGGAAATTCCTTATCCGTATTATTATTCTTTGAAGTTCATCTGTGTTTGACATAGAATTTTAACAAGGAAATTTTCTTCCTAAGTAAAGCCCAGTGTTGTCAGTTGGCAACAGACTGGTTTTGAGCCATAAGTCATACTTAAAATAAAACATGATTTTTTTAAAGATTTTCCCACGTTTTATTCAAGAAATGAAAGAACAAAACATTTTAAAATAAATTTTTTTTAAATCGGTTTTCTAAGGGTTAAGAGCCAGTTTTTATAAAAATCGGGCAAATCAGGCAGTCTTGGATAGTTGACATTTTTGATTTTGTTGAAATTTTCAGGATATGTTCTTCATATAAAACTATTAGACACGTGTTTTTTTATTTTTTCCAAAAAAAAATTTTCCTATAGATTTTGGGGTAGAATTTTGAATGACCTTTGGCGTTTGTGCAAAGAGTCAACCATAAATCTTTATGCCTAAAAGTCAGTGTGGAAGTAGTAGAACACAAAATAATTGCCAATGCCATGGTTCACTCCCGGCACAAAAAGTATTGCCTTATGTAAAATGGTATGTTTTTCTTAAAATAATGGACGATCTTCAATTTTGGACCCCCAAAACTATAGGAAATTTTTTTGGAAAAATAAAATAACACGCGTCTAATAGTTTTACATGAAGAACACATCATGAAAATTTCAACAAAATCAAAGATGTCAATTATCCAAGCCTGCCTGATTCTTAAAAAACTGGCTCTTAAATATAACTTCATCGTCAAGAATACCAATTATTACTGTTTAAAATATAACTTCTGTTTCAACGTACCAATCAAACGTTAAGGATAATTCAGAGCTATTTATAACCAGTAGTAATACAGTCTTTCAAGGGACTGATCTAGCATGACGTATAAATGAAAAAAAGTATCATCGAAATTTTACCAAAGAACTCCGATTATTAGAAATTTAACGCTACTAATGCAAATTCATTTAAAAGTAATAATTTTAAAGTTTTGTGAGAATACTTTAGTCGACTTCCATACTGTGTGCACAGTATGGAAATCAATTAAATTTTAAACATCATAAAAGTGAGAAAAATCATACCTTCATTGCATATCTTCAGTTACTAATTTTAAATTTCTTACTTTATGCGATTTATGTACATGCAGGTAGGCGTTTAATTTTAAAAATTCTTTAATCGTCGTCTGACGTGCCGATTTTCTGTGAGTATTAAGAATAGCAATTAATTTGACAAAAGAAAAGTTCGAAGTTCAATGGAATACATTGTGTATAGGAAGGTCATTGCTTAAATGAGCACCAATTTTTTATTATTAAAGCCTCAAATTATGAATAATTTACAAGTCATATCTTTAGCACAGTTAACACACTAGAAAGGAGAAAGTTTTACATTTTAGAACGGGAGGAAATGACGTATAACCGAAGCTTTTTCATTACAATGAATAAGAAGGAATCGGGAGAGAGATGAAACGACGTATAAATGAGAAACTTATAAACAGTGCTTTAATGTATTTATCAAAAAATAGGAAGATTCGTGTAAAAGCCTGCAAGTTATTCTTGGATAGAGGCTCAAAAACCTATGTTGCGTGGCGTACCAGTTAGGACTGAGGTTCCAAACCTGTGGCACGCGTAACCATGGGGTACACGCGAAACCAAATATGTTAATGGCGGAGACAAGAAAACAAGGGATTTAAAAAAGTTAGAGAAGTTTCACTCTCAGTAAATACTTGCTAATTTAATAACTATACCACTTCAATAGTCGATTAATACGAAATGTAACTTTTAGCTATCCTCATAAGTTAAAAAGAAATAATTACAATACTGGTTTTATTAGCTTTGGCGTTGAACTAATATTATTGTAACCAGCGGGAGTGGTCTCCCCTAAACTTTCTCGTATACTTCCCAAAAAGGTGTCATTTTCCCTCTAACTAGGGTTGCCATACGTCCCTTATACTATTTGTCCCGTTTGCTTCCTAAACTCCGACTCATTATAATTTTAAAATGACTTGTGCCCATTTTTATGGTTATGTGCAAAAGAAAAATGATAACAATTTTAAAAAATTGAGCAAGTTCTCAATTTTTACGCGCGCTGAGGTACCACAACTTGATTTAAAGTTTTTGAGAACGAAATCTCACTACAAATATCACGCAAGATTTAACCATACCTTCCATCTGGAAAATGTCAGAACGAAGTTTCGGGTTCAGGGGGTTGCCATAATTTCCGAAGCTACAATTTCGTAGACCGCCAAGGTCAAAAGTCAACTATACTAACTTGAGTAAAATAAGGGAAACGTTCGCCAACAGAGAGTCGTATTGTGCATTTTGAACCAAATATGCAATTTGAACACCTTTTTTCCAACGGATTGAAACGAAATTTGAGCACAGATCTATAATTAATATTAACAAAAGTCATATCAATTTTTATTTATCTAAGCTAAAGGGTTTAGGAGATATAATGTTTACAAGTATGCGATTATACAGACCGACAGACAGCCAACCCTTTGACGGATTTGGCCCAAAATTTGATACGGACCTACATTCATGAAGATAAAACTGTGTACCAAATGTTATTCATCTAGCTATTCAAGTTTCTGAGTTATAGTGTTCACATGACCGCGGACAGAGACTTCCCGTTGACGGATTTTGACCAAAATTTGATAGAATCCTACAAATTATGTGTCAAGTTCACATACCAAATTTCATCCCCGTAGCTCTAATAGTTTTCTAGTTATCGTGTTCACACACACACACACAAACTTCCCAAATTGTGTTTTTCGGACTCAGGGAGGTGTAAAACGTGGAGAGTCGTCAAAATCTCGACTTGGAATTTTTTGACGATTACAATACTTTCTCTTTGCATACTTCGTATACGAGAAAGTAAAAATGGAATAAAATGTAATATCAAAAATAAGTACTGCAAATGTTATTAATTCGAGTCGTTTCATTTTTAAGCCAACTTAAACCTTAATATTATTGATGGGAACGTCTTCTCATAGACTGATGAATGGTGGAGGATACGATAGAAGGGATACGCGAAACCAAAAATAATAATCAAGGGCTACGCAAGGGAAAGAAGGTTGAGGCTCCCCGTGGTTAGGGATACGCGAAAGTGATCTTGCTTAGTGGCGGAAACTTACAAAAAAAAAAATCTAAAATATTCTTAAGTTCGTGTGAAAATTGTAGGAATCCAAAAGACTACTCACGAAATCAAGATGTAGATTAATATCTAGTAATTGACTGATAATTGGTTGGTTGGCAGTTGCGCTGGAAGATTATGCTCGAGTCATCGACGCTTTTCGCAAAAAATGTAGCACTGTGAAACAGGAATCATTGATAGATTAACACAACGAGCAACTGTCGGTTGTGCGTGCGTCGAATTTTCGAAATTTTAAACTTATAAACTAAAACAGTCGTTCACAGACGTTATAATTCGATACAGATATTACGTGGATCTGTCCTTTAGTTTATTAGCTGAATTAAAACGGCAATGCAGTTCCGAAACAGAAAGTGTCGTCTAATTAGGTAATAGAGAAAACAAAGTTAAGGGGTTAAAATTAAATTTTTTTGCTGAGTGAGGATGGTTAGGGAATATAACGGCAGGAGGAACTCAAGAATAAGAAGACTAAACAAAGGTTACGAGAGTGAGAAAAGGTTGGGAACCGCTGTTCCAGAAGATCAGCCATTTGTAAACAATTCTTGGCCGTACTCTGAAATATTGCACATCATGCCTATCCAACTCTAAGGTTAGCACGGGCAAGACAAAGTTGAAATTGATAGCAGCGGCAATTGTCTCATGTTAATCCCCTCTTTGTTTGCTTTTTTTTTCAAATCCCAGACAAAATGATCATGTTTTCAATTCAAGACGGCAATCGAAATCTGCAGAAACTGCGAAGAAAGATAGAACTATTTTGCTACATAACTGTGGCAATATTCAAGAAATACAAAAATAATCGCTGAAATAACGAGACTTATGGCGACAGATTCACTCCTTTCAACGATGTAATTTTCTCGCAAATCGACGTGCGACATGAACGATGCAGTACGAGGAGGGTTAATGATGTTCTTCCATCACGAGAGAATTATCTTACGACAATTTTCCTAGTACCTGAATAGTATTCATTCTCGCCTTTGCAGATTCGACATTCGAATGATATACCTTTTACATTCTTTTGGATGGCTCTTATTACAAAAAAAAAAAAACCAAATAGGAAAAACAATTTTTAGGGATTGAAACAGATTAATATTTTTCAGCTTTTAAAGCCTTCGTCGATCTACACTCATGTGTGTATAATCTGCATCTTATCTTTCAGGTGAAAGGTTAGCATAGTTTTGGACGCTTCATTTGACGTATTTAAAACAAAATACAGAAATTGTTGACATTTTATCTGTTTCGCTGACTGTTGCCAATTCTAGGTTAATTTTGTTTTCAGGTCATTATATCAGTATATAGCTTCTAAATCTCGAGTTTTCCAAACACAGTAAACCTGTCCTGTGTGATATTGTAGGGGCCTGAAAATGTATTGTTATCGTCTTTTATAGACAGGTTGAGGATTTGCGGATGCAAGTTTATCTATGATAATATACTAACATTTTATTACGCTTATTGATTCATCTTATATTTACCTTAGCGATTATTTGGCATTTCATGACAAAATGCAATTTTATATACTATGTAAAATTTTAGATTCAAAGACTTATTTTGAGCTTCAGTACATATTTGGTTGAAAACTTCAGCATCGTCATTGACGGCACCCCCCCCCTTTAAAGTCGTTTGCGATCGCTTTCCTTTTTTTCACGCAATCTCGTCTTTTCTTTTCAAAAGTAGCTATCGTCGACTGAAAATATTTTTAGGGAACATCAACCTTAATTGATAGATTTCAGTATTTAGCTTCTCTTCAAATGCAATGTTTTACGCCATGGCAGGCTTAGATTCAAGGCATCAAAAGTGGTAAAGACAAGTGATCGGTTCAGAATTGCAAAATGAACAGAATTCGGTCAGGCAACAAACATTTGGTCTGCATTCTAATCACCGTCCGGGTCCTTTTGTTACAAAAGGCTCCAAATTCTAACTCTCTATTCACTGTTATCCCTTGGCACGATGCCGACTATGGTGTTTTCAGGGGAAGATCTGGATTCTACTTTTACCAGCTTTCTGAAGAAAAATTATTACAAGACGAAGACAGTCTGAAAAGTGATTATCCGTTGTAGGTAGGTTGAAATTACATTTAATGTAGAGATTCCTCCCAGGACAAAACAAAATATCGTTATGAGCATGTTTATTGTTATACAGGAGTTTCACTGTATGTCTTCTACCCAACTCTGCAGTTACGCCTCAATTTGAGGAGTAAATCTTATTCTCAGAGCTTTATATTCGAAGAGCTGCATACTCACCAGTAAACCAAACAAGGCATTCGCACTTGCTTTAAAATATATGTAAGGTGGAGTCATTCAGCCAGAAACAATCCCTTATTACAATAAAGATCAAGTTTGGTGCCGATATGTTGAATTATACCGTGAAAGCTGCCCCTTTTCGGTGGCCTCTTCATGGTTTTTTTTTCAATATACTTTTGGATTTAACCTTTTAAATGCATTCCTTGTGATAAACGCAGGATCAAATATTATATATCAGAAAGGAATTTTCTGCGTCATTATGTCTGTGGTATAAATCTTCCCTAACCTGATGTTAGCACTTCATCTTCAAAAGATTTTTTTCTTTAACCCCTTAACACTCCCGTCTCATATTGATGTTCATCGAATTATCGCATTTTAGGCTCTTAAATTAAAGGTTGTCCATTAATTAACTTTATGGTGACACAAATTACGTAAATCCATGTTATCTCAAGTATTCCATGCCTTACTTCACCAGATGAATGGCATTGTACAAAACAGGAGGGGTGCATCTTGTTGGATGAAAGATGCGGCATAAAAGGATTAAACTAGATTGTACTGAATCCGTTTTACAGTCTCATTAGAACAAACAGATATAATAATACTTTTTTAAAAAAAAGTAAGATTTGCCTTTCAGAAAAGGTATTTATCTCACCATACTTCACCATATTGTTATTCAACTTCATATATTTTACGTATCTTCTGCAGTTTAAAGTTAGACAATTCATTTTGTCAGAGGATGAATTAATCAAAACATCGTACATAATTGTATTTAAAATATAAAGTACAGTGGTGTATGTATTTATCAAGTACAGATAAGTTCAAAGTTTTTGACATATTGCTAACTGCAGGCTAAAAAACTGTTAGTATTGCGCCTTATGGGACACATTTGGCATACTTGATGTCTACAAATGTAATATTACTATGAAGTTTATTCATGTATGTGCTAGAACTGTATATTAAACGTAGTGTGCGTTCCTTCTGAACTTCAACGCGTTTGAATGAGAAAAGTCAATTTTACTAATGTTACCATTCAGGGTTAAATACGCTTTGCCACCAATTTACGAATCCCTTGCGCATTTTTTTTGCAGTAGTAAGCAGGCGTATGACGTTGGAGGAGACACGTTATGTGACTGAGACCCACGTCAATCATTGATTCCATTGATTCAGTATTGAATTCCTCAAGCCACCCTCAGACACTGTTCCTTGACATTGCATCATTTGGCATTCTTGATTTCTTCGATTTACCTTGCTTACCACCAGCATTTGTCCCCGAGCGCGTGCATCATTTATATATATACATTACACAGAAATTGATATTTTGTATCCACCAATTAAAGTCAACGTAATAATTAGTTTTAAATACAAAAAAAATCACTTATTGTTTTCTCAAGTATCCTTCATCTTAAATATATTGAAATATAATTAAATAGTAAAATAGATGTTGTCTATTATTATGTGTGTTACATAATTTGCGTAGATGAAGAGTTAAGAAGAAACACCTGCAGAGTTTTAGTGTCATAAAACAATTTCAGAAAAATGAGCTTACACAAAAAATATATTTTTACGTTTCGAAACAATTAGATGGTACTTGCCAATCAGGGTGAAAGTTATGTATCCAGTACTGTTATAGAAGGGTTAGACATTCTCTATGTTCAATTTCAACAGAGTTTATTTTACTGTGGTCTAAATTTCATTCTTATACGTATTGTCACCAGCTTTTAGAGCTAAATTTGTATCTTGTGGAAACATGGCGATTATACGTGTTGGAAGTCGTCTAGGTAACATGAAGTGCAGCGTTTAAACAGGTCAGGGGTTCCCTATTGGAAAAATTCTTAAGATACCGGTATCAAAAGTGATACCGGGACAATCAAAAACATCACTGAGCAATGCAGC
>BGPR01031889.1:0-10728 GCA_013235015.1 Araneus ventricosus | reverse complement strand
ACATTTCAAAATCCGACGAATGAAAAATTCTCTTTGTCAGAAATTATCTGCAGTTATTGCCGACAGTACCGGAAATGAATTCCAGATGGCTGTGTGTTTTCCTTATTAGTGCTGCAACCTCCAAAAAAAATATTTCCCCTCCAACGAACACCTGCATGGATGTAGGCGACCATTCCGGGAATTTATTGACTCTACCTCGTATTAAATTATTATTATTATAATAATAAGTAATAAAATAATATTTTATATTTAATGTAAAAAGTAGTACTTCTTAGCACACAAATAAGTAATCCTCCTCTCTTGCCCCTACTCTACTGAGCATCATTGTTGCAGTTCCCAGACATCTGAAGAGCCAGAATGACCTGATGCTTGGTGTAACAAATTGCTTTTTTTTAAAATATCAAAGTACAGTCGGACCCCTATTTAACGAACCTCTATTTTGCGAATTTCTCTAGTTTGCGAACTTTTTCTTGGAACCAAGAACATTTTGCGAATTTCTTCGTAAAATAACCTCCAAATAGAGAAGTGCATTCTCTATTGAACGAACCTTTTCTTGTGATCCAATATTTTTTTTTTCTCCCTATTCCTCAAAATATTTCTAAACATTTCAAACTTATTCTTTCTTTTAACACATTTGATGGTGATCAGTGACCTTGAAGCTGGAAAATGTCAAAGAGGATGTGCTCGAGCATCAAAGAAAAAAATTTAATTCTTCATGAGGTGGATAAAGGCGTGAGAAAAAAGGATATTGCTTTAAAATTTGGTATTCCTCCAAACAGCTTATCAACCATAATAAAAAAAAATCGTGATAAGATACAAAATTATGATTAATCGAAACGTTTAAAAGCGTGTGTCTATGAAGATATGGATGAGGCAGTTTTGAAGTGGACAGTGTGAAAAATAAAAACAATACAGCGATGAATTGCGATGAAGACGAAGATGGAAATGATCATGGTGCAGAAATCAACAAACCTTCGTATGATGAAATACTAAAATTCATTAATTTTAATATAAAATTATTTTTTAATTGAAAATACAGTGTATTCCCGGACAATGTTTTGTTTTATTGTTGTTTTCCTTGCAAATTTCTTTTTGATGGGTAAAATATCTAAAACAAATATATTAATTTACAAAATAAAGGTGCTTACTAAAAAACTCTTAAAACTCTAAAACTCTCTACTACTAAAGGTGCTTAATTAATTACTTTTTTAATAATATTTAGTGTTTATGAATTTAAAATCTGTTTTGTGTAGTTTAAAGTATTTTAAAAGGTGAATCTCTATTTAACGAATTTTCCATACAACGAACTTTTTTTCGGGATTTAGCGACTTCGTTAAATAGAGGTCCGATATGATTTTGAGATATCCATGCGTTTCAATATCCTCTGCAGGAGTTAACGCGCGATTTATTCCCGGAACACCTTCCGACTCGTCTCCAAACCCGAATCCGAGATGTTTTCGGAACAGACCACTCGTGAAGATGTCGAGAAGTTCCGCGACCTGGAAGAAATGGCTCTGTTATGCGGAATCGGTCCCTGTCCTGCACCATCACAATACCAGGCACGGATTCTTCACCCGACAAAGCTGGGGGGGGGGGGAAGAAATTTCGAATGAAAAAAAAGAAGAAAAGATTTCTTCTTCTTCCGCTACACCTCTTCCTTTTTCTGGCAGGATATTACCCGGGCATGAAGGTCCACTGTTATTGGGTCGGCCCGCTTTGCATCTCGGGTTTTATGGAGAATCTTCTCCTGAAGGAGGCTTTGTTCGGAGGAGAGGCTGCCTTTAAGTGGGTGCACAGTGCGCCTTTGTGCGCAGGTTCTCCCAATAACGATGCTCCCAGATGAACGCTAAAGTGCACGAATACCTTTGAGTGACGACCCAGAAGGAGATTGCTGCGAGAAAGGTTCGCGTTTGGCTACTTCTGCATCACGAAACCGTGGAGTGTAGCTGTTTCACTAAAAATCTGGTGATTTATCAACGAAACTAAGTTTTATCCCTATAATACTATATTTAAAAGAATACATAGGTATTTCCTCTCTCAAAAATGGTATACATTGACAAGCAATTCTCAAAATATGGCATACATTTATAAGCAATTCTCAAAATATGGTATACATTTGCAAGCAATTCTCAAAATATGGTATACATTTGCAAGCAATTCTCAAAATATGGTATGCATTTACAAGCAATTCTCAAAATATGGTATACATTTGCAAGCAATTCTCAAAATATGGTATACATTTACAAGCAATTCTCAAAATATGGTATACAATTACAAGCAATTCTCAAAATATGGTATACATTTACAAGCAATTGCAATATTAGTTAAACAAAGTAAGTTAAGTAGAGAGCATGGTTAAGTAGTGGAGCACTGATCGTTTCAAAAAGCCAAGACTAGCACATTTGGATGATTTTACTCCGGAAAGGGGTGACAGGCAATGAGTAAGATAGCTCATTTCCGGAGTTCTTTGTTAAGTCACGCTAAGTAAAATGTAAACTCTATTTTTCACTTCACCCCTATTTTGGGGAAATCAACTTCGCCTGGCGCATGCGCAAAAACGCGAAATGTTTCGGAATCCGAGAATTGTCGGTAAGTTAAATCCAAATTATCCTCGCTTTTCAAAAGTTAATTACTGTAACTTTCACTGTCTGCGGTAGATAAGCATCCCAAGCCTCATAAAAATACCGAGTAAGCACTTTTTACGGGGATTCTCCGTTTCGATTGTACAGAAGCTAAGATGTATAATTCAGCTTCTTCTTTCTACTAATTTACTCTTACAGATAACACGTGTCGCATTTGCGCATAATTATTCCGAATTCTACATGCGCGGAAGGCATGGCCATTGAAAGATTCCTTCTTGTTGCATTCCTTCAGTGCAATGGCGGCTATGCAGGAAAAAGCACAATGTGTTTGACGGAGTGCAAATCTGTGAAAACTATTCTACGGGATTTCCAATTTGTCTATCGCGAAGACTTACCTTCAATGAGTAGCTTAGAATGATGACACGAGCCGTTCAAAGAACGGTTAATATGAATATAAAATTATCTCCAGGGTGCTGAAAAACAGCGACGCAGATGTGAGCTCATTCGTAAGATTCTGAATAATTTCTGGGCATTACAACGAAAAAATTGTGTGTTTATGTTTATTTCGTTCGATATTGTTACGAATTTGAAGTACTGTTAAACCGCTATGTTAGTTTTATGGCAGGAGTTTTATAGAGGCTTTTACTGGAGGTTAAGCTAATTCTCCTACCTTTGCGACAAATTTGGCGATCATTTCGGCGACAAAATGTAAGATTTCCGAATATGGGAGAATTATGGTCCTGTCTCTGTTAGAAACGGAGTTTTGGAGGAACCTTCGAGAGAATTCTATATGATGTCACATCTTGTCGGAAAAGGTATAAATATTGACGTACTCAAACGAGTCTCTCTCTGAAGTTTTGACCGCAGTGCAAGCTGGTGAGCTAATATACGCTGAGCGCTATTGAAAGTGCTGCTACTGATTTTTATTAGTAATCTGCTGTTAATTTATACAAGCGTTGTTTAGTTTTGTTATTCGCGTTTTGCTGGGATATTCGTGAAACAGAGCGTCATTTATTTACTATCCTGCTTGTTGTTCTTCATTCACCGCACCCACCGGAAGATTTCTGTAATAATATGATTTTTTTGAAATGCGTCCAGCCTTCTTCGGTGACCCTAAACAACAAGAGACAATGAATTGTTTAAAACGATATTACCTGTTACAGATGGCAACCTTTTTATAAGCATTACATTACACTACGACATACCCCTGACTCCAGAGATAAAAAACTCCGGTTTTCAGTTTTGATGGGTGTGCGTAGAAAATTTATTGAGCAAAAAAAAAATCCATAGAATAATAATAAAATAAAAATGTATAAAATAAATTGAATGCATAAAATAATAAATCCAAGAATATACAAAGACTCTAATACCATAACTATAAAATAAAGATACTAAATACGAAACACTATAAAATGAAGACACAACATTTTAAAGGAAAGAACAAAAGGGAGAAAACATTACAAAAATCTCTTGGGGAGTGTCTTGTTACTGGGTGGGTGGGGAGGGGGATAGCGACCTCAATATCCGAGTCACTGTCTGAAAAATGACTGCCGATTCCAGAGTCCACTTTAAACAAGACCTCATTACCGATAAGGAAGTTCAGTAGTTGGATGATTTTATCTTGAGTACTTGTTGGAGAGGCAGCTTTTCCCCCAATGTTCGGTGAGATGATCAATTGGTTTCGTCGTGTGGAAAGAGACGGTCAACGGGCAACTAGTAGCACCTTTGTATAAACATGTGACAAAATGTTACCATTGCTGTATCGAACTGTAACTGTCAGATAGATACGGTCAACGGGCAGCTAGTAGCACCTTTGTATAAATAAACATGTGACAAAATGTTACCACTGCTGTATCTAACTGTAACTGTCAGACAGATACGGTCAACTGGCAGCTAGTAGCACCTTTGTATAAATAAACATGCGACAAAATGTTACCACCGCTGTATCTAACTGTAACTGTCAGATTTCAGCTCCGACTTTTCCCCAGAAGGGCTCGAAGGAGATCATCTATCCAGTTTATGACGCACGGCATCAAGTATTAACAGCGTCTCTCTCTCCTATCATCTCGGAGCTGGTTAGTTTTAAAAGAAAATCCTCCTGCTGGAAAAGTTTCTCCGCTTCATCTATTATTCAGGCTGCTCCTAAAGGGTTTTCGCTTCGAAGTTAACTCCTGCGGACGCTGCCAGGGTCCATTGCGGTCAGCGGAGGATGCTCGGGTCTAAATTATAAACGTCCTTCTGCAGAAAATGTAATGAGGGTTGAGGTTTTGGACATCCTCAGGAAATGACGGGCTCCTTTTGGGCTTCGCTCATTAATTATTGGTTCCAGTTTTAGCCAGACCAGCTTCTTCTCATTCACAATGATTTGCTCTCTATATTATGAATTATTGGCAACGTAGGCATTAGCGAAACTGCAAAGGGTGGTAGACTGAAATGTGGTCGTTAACGTTCATCACTAAAGTAGCTAAAATTTCACGATGTGCGCCAAATTCTAGCGACAGATCTACATATCTTTGCCGTACTTCTTTGAAGGTCTGTCGCTAAAATTTGGGGCAGATTCAGATCGCCAAATTCTATGCACCGTAACACCCTAATCGCCGCAATACAAAAAATTGTTTCGGCCTGCTGTGCCACGAGAACAATTGACTCATTATACGTGCACAATCATGAAAATATTGACATAATTATTTTTGACAAAAACTGTCAAAAATAAGGCTTTTGAACGTACTCAAGCCAACGAGGAAAGTTTGTCTCAAGAGGCTTCCTAGATCAAAACTGGTGGCCTTTACATTGGCCAGACAGTTTATTTTGTTTGGTAGGCCATGTTTTACTTCTCCTTAATTATTTATATGGCCAGTGTGAATCGTCGCTGAGCTACGGAGAAAAAAGCAAAAGATTTCTCGAGAAGCATGCGTGATCCATACGGCCTAAAGAAATACATTACATGTGAGACACACTTGCTTTATGTGGAGACGAACGTGTTAATGATGATGGTTGGCTAAAATAGAATATTTCAGCTCGGAAAAAATTAGAGCTCCGTTAAGTTTCCACTAAGGTCGCTACAATTCTGAGATCTGCGCCAAATTCCAGCGACAGATCGCCAAATCTTAAAGATCGTGCGCTGGCGATTTTCACTAGAATTTGGTGGGTTTGCTCTGTAATTCCGTTAACTGGAAAGTACAGAATTATATTTTACATTACCTCCCTAGGAGGAGTAATTTCTGGAGGAGGAGTTGAGGAATTTCGATTGGAATATTGTAAGTTCTATTTTCAGCATTAACTAGCTCTTAACCAGCATTATTCAAAACTGGTGGACAAACGAGCAATTTAGCTCGCTGCGTCAGGCTGGCCTCAGTGGCGTAGCAACCGGGTTGGAACCTTCCAACCATTCCAGATAGAGTCAAAACATTACTGGTTTTATGCCATTTTTCAAAGAAAAAAGTGGGATCTAACAAATAATACCATGCCCCGGGCGCCATTTATGCTTCTCAAGCAACTGGTGATGACCGGGGTGCGACTGTAACGTGTTTGATAGCAAAAGACTCTGGGGAGGAAGGTCCAGAGCCAAGAAATACTCTTTATTTTATAGCACGTGCGTGCAAGAGTTTTATTGAATAGTGATCTTGATTAAATAAGAGAAAATTATGAAATATATGATGGAATAATTGTTACAGTTCTGGTACAGTTCTATACAGTGCTCTGTCACACTACCAAAACAGGCCCACTTCTGCGAGTCACCTAAAAGAATGAGGTCGGTCTTCCGTCGACCGGACTTGAGATCTCAGCGACCCAAGTCTATCTTTTCACCACCAAGAAAATCGAGCCCTTGCTCGTCTCTGTCCTCTTCCAAAAATATCCCCTGTTCTCCATCCTCGCTTCTTCTTTTAACCCCCATCGTCCTCCTACTGGGGGAGCGGTCAACAGGCCTCTCCACGAATCCTCGTCAACTTTGTAGGTGGAGTCTATTTCAGGGAGCCATTATTGGCTCCTTACCTTTTTGGTCCACAAGAGACAAATTGACATCAGACTTGTCCGGTTGATAACAAATTAATTTCGAGATTCCACAAGAGACAAATTGACATCAGACTTGTTCGGTTGATAACAAATTAATTTCGAGATTCCATAAGAGACAAATTGACAACAGACTTGTTCGGTTGATAACAAATTAATTTCGAGATTCCATAAGAGACAAATTGACAACAGACTTGTTCGGTTGATAACAAATTAATTTCGAGATTCTACAAAAGACAAATTGACTTCAGACTTGTTCAGTTGATAACAAATTAATTTCGAGATTCCGTTATCTATATATTTAAAATAATTGGCAAAACCATGAGACACTTCTCCAGCCCCAACCACTGGATCGATTTCGACCATTTTTATTTAACATGAAAGCTTACGACGTCTAGGTATATCGTCAATGGTCGCCTGCCTCCCACCACCCTCCAGATTTGCGATATATCGCAAAATAAAACTTTGTCAGCGTTCCTCAGCCTCTATAAACGCCAAGTTGCAAGCATAGCTGCAGGCTGTTAATATCATGGACGAACAACTGGTCGCCGATGTCGGATAGTATTTGTAATAATAAATTATAAATTAAATTTTAAAGAGTAGAAAATGATTAAAGTAAGAAAATTTTTCTACTTTTTAGTTCACTAATGAAATATTTTTTAAAAACTATTTCTAATAAATTTATTTTGTTTATATCTTGCGTTCAAGGAGTCTCCTTTCTTTTCTGCTTGTTTCTTATTCTCCTGTTTTTGACTCCCTTAAAAAGGGGCCGCGGCGTTTTTCACAGCAGACAAATCCCCTCTAATTCCAGCCAAATGATATCCGAACGCAGAGTGCTCGTTTGGAAATTAATCCCGCCTCGTTTTTCAAGTGTGATCTGAAACAGAAAACACGATTACCATTTAATTTCTTTCTCCTTCGCTACAGTCCCAGCCGAAGCCCTAAGCCCCTATTAATTCCTAACGACGAAGTGATGTATTACCGTCTGAAGAAGAAGCTCCCAGAAATCGTTAGCTGCACCCCTTAATTGAAGATCCTTTTAAACCGATTTTAAATCTTTGATAGGAAAACATTTTTAAAACAGGGCAATCTTAAACGCATTTTCGTGTAATCTAGTTACTCAAATGACTTCTCTTTTTTCTGGATGGGACGTGATTCTCCATTTAATTAGCTTTGCTCGTGTTGCAGTTCATTCACTTTTTGAATTTTTCGATCTGAGGTATTTAAAAAAACGATACTTTAAATAACTAGAGAGAATTTGCTTTATATTTGCTAATGCACGACTTGGACATCTTCCTGTTCGTGGAACTTCAATATTGAGAGGCGAATTGCTGCAGATGTATTCCCAAAGGCAATGTTTCCACTTGCTGAGATAAGGTTTAAGTTGTTTTAAATCGTCATTGGAATTGACTATCTTTGGCAGAAAAATAACTGCTGAAGCTATTGGTACTAGGTTTTTTTCTCCTCGTGTGTTATCTATATGTGATCTTCTTTTTATTTTATTACTGTACATCTATGCTTTTCTAATTATCTTTTGGTATCGAAATTTTAATAGAAAAAAATGGTAAAGTATTAAATTTCTTCCAAAGAAATAATTTTGAGATCTTAATTAGCCGGTTTAAATATTGAAGTTTTAACGACATCTCGTTTTTTTTCTATTCAGATTAAAAGTTTTTGGTGTTTATCAAGCTTCCTTTGTGGATCTTCTTATTAAATGAAAGAAACTAATTTATTTCATAATTAATTTACGAAAGTTGTGTAAAACTAATTCTTGGGTTTTTTTTTTTCTTTCTTTCTCAAAAGCTCGAAGAATATTTTGAATTTTATTGTATGTATTATTTCTAGTTGTCTTTTATTTCGAGCTTTAATTTCCCTTTTCGTGAGCATGAAAAATACGTAAAAGGTAGTGTAGCCATAAAAATATTTTTGTACGTTCTCGACGATGATAAAATCGGAAAGAAAAAAAATTTGTTAGAAATAGTTAAAATTGTTTCGGAACGGTAAACCGCCTCATTGGTATTGTGGAACTTTGGCACAGTCGCATTTTCGATAAGTAATTAAGTAGTGTTCTTTGCGCATGAGCGTTAGAAAGGTTGCAGTATTGTAAACTTAATCGATGTCTATGTGATTTGGCTTGGCTTTGGCGCATTGAAAACCTTTGACATATGGCAATCAATCAATATCAGTAAGAGAATGACACTTCGTGCGCCTGATAACACAACGATGCTTCCCTGGGAAAATGCTAAGGACCTTTAAAACTGTTATTTTCAAACATAAGACTAATACAGATATAATTTAAATTAAACAATAAATAATCCATGTAAATTAATCATTATGTTAAATAAATTGAAAATACATGAATAATGTAATTATCAATTCCCCTTGGGAAGGTGGGGTTTATCTCATAGTAAAGAACCCCAAACATCAATCACTCTCTTAAGTATGCATTCTGTATTGCCCCTCTAGTTGTTCGCCAAGTTTTCCTACCAAAGGCAATTAGGATCCAGTAAACCTACAATGTGTGAGCAAATTCCACTAGTTAATGATGTGCGGAAATGCGCCTGTGCGCATCGGACACAGAACCGCCTCATTATGTATGTGTCCATAAATAGCTAGTTTGTATACGTTTTCTGTTTCATTTCATTGTTTAATATGTAAAATCAAAATGGTATAGAATTAAAGAAAATTCTTTTTCTTATTAATTGTCAAATTTAATTAAACTTGTGATATTTTCTCCTTTCTTTCTACGTTCAAATGATTAATATAATATAACTAATATAGTGTAATTAATATAATAAAAACAATTTTTTTAGTAGAAGTAAACTCAACTAGTTTGAAATTCTACTAATGTGTATCAAACTTGGGAACAGTAGTTACCGTTGTTGGTACGCAATACTTTTTGCTGGTATAGGGGAATCTTTCTTATCCGGCATCAGCGGAACCTCGCCGATCTCGGATAAGGAATTTTTTGGATAATTGAATACATCATGGGCAGGGTTGCGGCGATTTAAATCAGTTGATTAAAATCACTGATTTAAATCGCGATTTAAATCAACTGATTTTTTTTTAAAATCACTGATTTAAATCACTTTATTTTAAATATCAATTTAATCTGCTTTAATGAAATAAAATTGTTCATGTATCTTTAAATAGTGATTTTAAAATATTTTTAAATGTATATTCAAAGAATATATAGAACATAAACAAAAATATTTCATTGAATTGGTGTAACTAGAATACTTCCCTATCCTTATTATTGAGAACAAAGCAAATTAGATTTTAAATTAATCTCTAATGCGCAACACAATAAAATGCAAAGTATGAGATGCTCCTTTTTATGCAATAAAATAAATATTGTGAAAGGATCATGATCACAAAGAAAGAACATAGTAAAATGCAGTGAGTTTCATTTTAATATTGGAAAAAACTTAATAGTTTTGGGGACAACAAAGTGTTTATATTGCAATAATGTTCAAATGTAAGATAATTAAGTAATACATATAAATGCTCCAAAAGAAATGCAAACATCTACATAGTGCAATCTCTTAAACTATGGTCTATACTTATAAAAGGCAATGTTTGTGCGTGTGTGCGCGCGCTTACAAATATTTTTTAAATAGTTGTTACATGTTTGAATTAATTTTTTTAAAAGAAAGTACAGCTTAATGACTGGTATGTTGTTATATATATATAATTCTATGACTGTAGGGCTCATTGTCTAATATACAAATGTTAAATATATTTATAGATTTAAAAAATCATTAAAATCTTGATTTAAATAAAAAAAAATCCGATTTAAATCAAATAAATCGATTTTTTTCAAAAAAATCGACAACCCTGATCATGGGTGGGGAATTTTTTTCCATTGAAAGGCCTCATTAAATGTCAGTAGTTAGCAAAAAGTCGAACGAGCATAATCTTAAGAGTTATTGTTATGTAATTATTATTATATTACAGGCAATTACATATTTCAATGCAAATTGTAAATAATTGGTAGTGCCGCAGAAGAAACTCAAGAAGGCGAAACGCGGCCTTAAAGCCGCATGTTCCCCATCCCTGGAACGAATGTTTCTGGGGCCTTAAATCCGCAGGTTCCCCATCCCTGGAACGCATGTTTCTGGGGCCTTAAATCCAC
>BGPR01031888.1:0-17789 GCA_013235015.1 Araneus ventricosus | reverse complement strand
GAGGAGACACAGATTAGTTTATGTTTAATGTAAAGTATGGATATTTTATTGAATTATATATTTACTGTCTTTAGTGCAATATATTTATATAAAATATTTACATATTTTATCCTAAATTTTAGTCATTTCTATATAGTCATGCTTTATAGTTAGGGTTAGTATAAGACTTTTCTTTCTAAATTCTTTCATTTTAGGGTAAATTACCCTTTTTGTTTTTTCAACAGCAATAGTAACAGGGATGGTTTGTACAGCAAAATTAATTTAACCTGGCTAAAGCTTGTCCACAGCCAAGCTGCTATATTAATTGTTAAAAACTCCATTTACTTGGATTGCCTATTTCATTATTTTTAATAACAACAGTGTTCTTTCACTTGTTGACATATAATGTTTAAACTTGACTTTTGTTTATGGTAGCTTTAGTAATTTCAATTTATTAGATTTTATTTAAAATTAATGTATTTTTCAAATAATGACTTTTTGGTATAGGATTTAATTCTTGTTTACTTTATTTCTATATGATTATATACTAGTTATATTTGGATTTATATATATATATATATATATATATATATATATATATATATATATATATATAACGCTTTTGCCCATGTTATCTTGTGAACACGATAACTGGAATAATTTTGATTTGATTTTAACTGGCGTGGGATATGTTGTAAGGATAGTGAAAATCTCAGCAGAGTTCGTAGATGGGCTATCCAGCTCAAAGAGGGGGATGGGGGGGTTGAAATTTCATTTCTCAAAATTCCTTTACGTAAGAAAGAAAATTTAAGTTAGGAAAATTATCGCCTTTATTATAACGAACAATTTTTGTATTTAAAATTTCTTGATAGCTGCAATTGCTTAGAAGTTATCAGCTGCAAAGTGATTTTCAACTTAAATTACATTTTAACCTATGCACATATACATAACATAACACCACAGCATACCCCCGAACTCTAAGCCAGGGTGGCTCCTTGTCGGTTGGATGGATATGCGTGGAACTTTATTGATATAAAGCAAGAGCAAAAAAATATTTTATATAAAAGGATACAGAGAGGAAATACAAATATAAACACAGATATATACACAAACATATGCACACACATAAAAACACAAATATATACACTAAACGAAGAAGGGCGTGGTGGGAGACATGAGCTTTGTAGTAGGATGAACAATGCAGACTATTGTGGAGTTATTCTGGCTGTTCCGATTTAAGTAGGACTTCTTGGCTGGTGATAAAGTTGAGGAAGACTATTATTTTATTTGTTAGCAGACAGTGGTTGGTTATTGATTTAATCCAGGCTTCTATGTGTTGATCTGCTGGACGCCTGAGGTGGTAAGAAAGAGTGAGGCGGCACTTGGTAACATAGTGAAAAGGCGTGCCAGGTTCTCCACAGGCACAGCTGTTATCCGGGTGTTTTCCGAATCGAAAAAGATAGGAAGGGAAGGGCCCGTGCCCTGTGATAAACTGGATGAGCTTTCTCGGCCAGTTATGATTTCAAAGTTCTGCCTTCTTTATGATTTCATATGTGGAGCGGCCATTAATGCCATCATCCCAACGACTCTGCCACTTGGCCCGGGCTCGCTGCTTGAGATCTTGTTTTGCACTGCTTCTCTGAAGGGGAACCGTGAGTACTGCTGCCTTCTTGGACGTAATTGCCTCATTGGCCAGCTCATCAGCTTTATCGCTCCCCAGGTGCCCTACGTGGTCTCTAATCCAACCCAGCCTGATGTTATGAGTGTTGTACAGATAGTCTTGAATAGATCTGGCTATTGGGCTATTGGATTTCTTGTTTAATAGGGCTTTCAGGCTGGATTCGCTGTTGCTCCAGATCTTTACTTGTTTTTGGTGGTTTTGGGCATATTTAACCGCTTCTTGGAGAGCTATTAGCTCTGCCTGGAATATAGAATTTTTTGGAGAAAGCCGTCCCTGCCATTCTGCTATAAGTTCTTGCTGCTGTCCAAAGACGCAGAAGGCAGATCCAACACCCTGCTCCATTTTTGAGCCATCCGTGAATATATTAATTTCGCCCACAGCACTAAGAGTTTCTTCTAGGTTTACTCTCTCTTCGTCTATAAACTCCGTCGGGTGGCGCGACCAGCCTGTCGCTTTTTCTTCATAGGTTTCGTAATTATATTCTTCTTCTTCTATTATTAGATATTTCTTCAAGCGTGTCAGCTGTACGAACTGTGCCTCTGCCTCTAGTTTGATGTCTAGAAGCATTATTCCTGTAATGCCCTGGAGAGCTGCTGTGGGCGTTGTTCTGTATGCTCCAGTGATGTTAAGTAGGAACGGACGCTGTATTTGACTTACCTTTGTAATCCTGCGGTAGATGAAGTATCTGCCCCATGCTGACGACCCATGTGCAACAGTACTCTCTGTGACTGCTCTGTACGGTACTTAGGGGAGATACCCCAGGTACACCCCGTTAGTTTTAGCAGTTGGCGATGTTGTTGTAAAGCTTTCTCACCTTGTTGGACCAGGTGGTGCGCCTAGTTATCTTGCTGTCTAGATGCGCTCCAAGGTATTTGAGGGTTTTGGTGCGCTTGACTCGTTGGTTTCCCCAGTAAGTGGAGGGACCTCTTCGTTGGTTGCTAGCAGCAGGAACTGTGTTTTTTCCTTGAAGATTTCTAAGGCCTGACGTTCTGACCATGTTTTGAATATTTTTAGGGCCTCCGATGCTGCTGTGCCTAGTTTTCTTTCACTTTCAGCTGCTGAAATTATCAGGAAGTCATCCGCAAATGCTTGGATCGCTGTGTTAGCTGGATACTGTTGTGCGAGGGCCTCTTGTACCACTAGGTTCCACAGCGCAGGACCACTGCAAGATCCTTGCGGACAACCCCTGGTCTGTGGTTGTTGTGCCACTCCTTCGTTGGTTGGGATTATTACATTTCTGGCCTTTAGTAGGTTTCAAAAGAGTGACTGGATGTTCGGTGAGATTGGCTATTGGAGAGTTTTTCGACTATTGAGCTATATTTTAAGTTATCGAAGGCCCTTTAATATCGATAAAGACTACGGCGACATGCATTTTATTTCTTTCGTGACTGTCTATTGTGGTGAGAAGGGAGTCAAGAGCATATCAATTGATACTCCCTCTTTGAAGCCAAATTGCTTTGGACTAAGTTGCCGAGTCTTTTTGAGGAAGTATGTGAGGCTTTGTGTCATGAGCTTCTCCAGCAGTTTCCCCATGGATGGGAGGAGGAAGATCGGGCGATAGGCCTTGGGGTCGTTTTGGTCCTTTCCTTCTTTATAGAAGAGAAGGATGACTCCCGTTTTTAAAGATGTTGGAAAGAGGCCGAGGCTTATTAAACGTCTCCAGTAGCAGCTCAGGACTGGCGGAGTATATTTGCTGGAGTATGATGTTGTCCAGTCAGTCATAGCCTGGTGGCTTAGTCTTGTTGAGCTCTCTTATAATTTTCCTTAACCCTCCAGCCGTTAGGCTTTCAGGTTGCTACGTTTAACGAAATTGTCACGCTGAAAGAGAAGGTTTCTCTCCAAGTTGTCAGATTTTGGATCAAAGGGTTTCAACCCCCACTTTTGTGGTTTTTGCCCGCTGTAGGGAGATGAGACCTGTTATCGGGAGGCAGTGACAGATGACTTTTAACCTCTATTATTTGTGACAGGATCCTTTGTTAGAAGACCCTTCTTTGAGTATTCTCAGAAAAGTAGTTGGGAATGTTTTGCAGTTTCCAATGCAACATGTTAGAATGGGAATCGGTGAAAGAATTTAGATTTTTTTAAAATTTCTACAAGAACCTTATAAAAAAATTAAAATTTTTTATATGAATCTTATTGTTACAAATTAAATGTGTACGTTTCAATGTTTTCTCCTCACTTTATATTTTAAAAAAATATTTTTATCACGTCGAACTATGAAATTATTGATCAAATTTAATTCTTGAAACAAAAAGAAATATATATTGTTCATTCAGCGCATTGCAAATGTATTGTAGTACTTAAAATCGTGTGTTTAAAACAATAATAAAAATTAGTAATACCATGTTATAATTTTGTTTCTTCAACATTTAGAAAAACAAGTTTGTAAATAGGGAATCTCGCAGGACATTTCGGATTTCGAGATAACGTTCTATGATTTTTATCTGCATGTGATTACGATTCTATATCTTGTTGAATTTTCATAACTTATTATTTGTAACCAAGGGTGGATCTACGAATTCGTTAAATGGGGGGCTATGTGGGAAAAATATCTTAGAAATTAAGAATAACTTAATTAAAATAATTATATATTGTAATACTTACTGTGCAAATGTTTTGTAGTACTTAAAAATGTGTGTTTAAAACAATAATCACAATTAATAACACTACGTTATAATTTTGTTTCTTCCACATTTAGAGAAACAATTTTTTAAATAAGGAATTTCACACGATTCGTATTTGGAGATAACTATTTACGGAATTTATCTGCATGATTACGAATTTTTAATTTTTTAAAAATATTTCTTAAATTAATATTTGTGACCAAGGGTGTATCTAGGAATCTATTTGGGGGGGAGGGGAGACTGTGTGAAAAAAATTCTTTTTTTTGAAATCTTAAAATGATACTCCTTTAGGTTATGCACTTCTTTCATAATTTTTATATGGGATAAATTGACTTGCTGCGTTGTCATTCAATTAATTTTAACTATCCTTTTGTTCGTGTTCATAAACCCAAGGAAGAAACTTATTTGATTTCACAATTCAGGAAAAAAGCCGAAGTAAGAATTTTATGTAATGATCAATAAACTTAAAATTCCCAATTAAAAGAAATTATTACGTTAAGAAAATATACGATTTTATGTAATCAATGTTAATCTTTTCAGAATGAAACAGTTCATTAAGTTGATTACATAGATTTTGTCCATTGCCTTTTTTTAAATACACTAATAAATGAAAGCAAATAAAATTTTTTATTAAAAGGTATAAACGTATTCATATGTTAAGTAAATCTTGTATAAGTGTATAGCATTTATATACAAAAATTAAGTTTCAAAAGCAATTTGAATTTGAATGTCCTTAAATTAAATTAATCTTTAAAAGAGAAAATTGTCAACTTTTTATTTTTTTTATTTTATATTCCTTTGATTTGTGTTTTAAATTAAAAACATTTCTTTAGTTAGAGGCTAATAAAAATATGTATATGTGCATATTCAAGGTTTATAGACATTGAATTTTATGCCCTTTAATTGACACTTATTTTAGATACACATTTACTCTCTAAATCTAAAAAATAACTCAGAATGATCTGCGAATTTTACGCAGAAAACTTCTTCCCTTATTTCATGCTGCTAAACGCAATACGACTTAAAAGACTAGATCTATTCAAACTAACCCTCCCCTGACTACAGACACTCCCTCTCATTATGTCGCCGCGTGTCACATAGGGGGAAGTTAAAAACATGTAGAAGGAAAATCTTGGGTCTGAGACTGATATGGAACTTTTATTTCCCGAGACAGTCTCAGGTCTGCCGTTATGAGAGGAAAAAAGGTCACGCAGATATCTCGGACCTGACGCTAGGAGGGTTAATTCTCTGCTGGAGAAGGGGCTATCATTAGGTTGAGATGAGGCAGTACTGTCTATGAATGGAGCTTGAGGTCTATGAGGGTAGAGGGTTTCCAGTATGTTTTGGGCGAAGTTAAGTTCCGTGCCTGCTGGAGTGCTCTGTTGAAACAGATACGAATGAGGTCCACCTGCACGGGAAATTGCTTTATATTGCTTCCATGCAGAATTTCCTCCAGGCCCTTCGTCTCGTTTTGACTAGGTGTCTTCTGTACTGTGCTCTTTTTCTTGAGTAAATGATGGATGCCGCTTGCCGTTGCTCTGTTGCGCCCTCCTCCTGAAGGTTCTCACTCTCTTCTTCATGATGTCTAGATCTTGAGTCCACCAGGTTAGGGGTTTGTTTATTTCCTGCTCCTTTAGGCGGTATGAACGTTTACAAATTTCGACTAGTTTTAGGTGGATGCTATTGATTGCTTTGTCTAGGTCTTCCTTATTGTTGCAGTGTATTGGCGCAGGTTCCTGCGGAATTTCGAGTGGCCGCCATATTTGGTTTTGAATCTGATGAACGTCATGGTTTTCCTTTCTAAGTGTATTTCTAGCTTGATATACTTGTGATCGCTTAGTGATTTCTCCTCAAGTATTTCCTATGACGCTCTGGTGACTATTTCATTGTTTGATACTATAGAGAGATCGAGTCGCCCTACTCTACCATTGGTATGGAAGAACGTAGGGGGGGGGCATCGATTGGATTAAGGAGAATCATTTGTTTGGCGTTCAGCAGGTTTTCAATTGCTCTTCCTCTAGGACTGGTGTCGTTGTATCCCCAGCTGGTGTGGTGGCCATTCAAATCTGCACCGATGATGTAGTCTTCGCCATTAAGCTTTTCCACCATGTCTTGTATTTCCATCAGGGTGGGTTCCATATCTTCTAGTGGGGAGTACGCAGAGATGATCGTGCATGACTTCCAATTAAGAATAATCTTTATTGCAAAGCTGTTGTCGAGTGGAGAGAGAGAGGTGGCTTTCAGGGTGCTGGGGAGAATGATGGAAGCTTTTTCATTCTTAGAGGTCCAGCTCTTCCACTTTTGTGGTATTCCCGTGTCCTTTTTGATATAAGACTCTTGAGCCAGGATTATGTCGATTGTGTGCTGTGGCACCACTTGCCTCAGTTGGCTCATTGCTGGCTCGAAGGGCTGGTTTTGAATGTGAAATGGTGCAGTTTGGGAAAATTTGAGAATTTTCTAATGGGTTCATGATTATAATAGTAGAAAAGGCTAAAAGAGAGTTTAAAAAGGGCTGCTGATGGGGTTTAGGCGTAACTAATTGTCCTCTTGTATTTGGTCACTTCTCTTTTGTAAATCGGGCAGTTGTTTTCGTACGCTGGGTGATCTGCTCTGTAGGTTGTGCCCCGTCAACCTATGCACATTACCCCTTGTAGAAAAGCTCTCGTCATTTGCAGTCTCTTCTGCCCTCTTTCATTCTTGCAGCTCTAACCCTTATGAAAATAGAGGACAAAATGTTCTTTTCCTTACATCGCCGAACTAAGGAATCTATCTTTGTCTTCTGGCTTGCCGACGGGGATTTTTTTACATACTTGCAACCAACTTATACCATCATCTAATAATTCACTTTTTTATAATCTGGTTTATAATTTCGATGAGAATTCAACCAATGAGGAATGTGAAAGATTCAGAGAAATTGTCGAATTAATGCTGTAACTCCAGAAAGAATAAACCTTTAAAATGATCCCGTTTCATTATAACATAAACTGTGCATTAAATATTTCATTGGGGTTGTAAAATAAAACTGAATCATTTTAAAGGCAAATTTAGTGCAAGACATTATATAGTGCAAATTGTTATTTTTAAAATACGCTACATTATTAGTGTATATCAACACATTTCGAATTGAGTATATATGTCTGTTTAATTTAAGGAAAAGAATAAAATTACCTTTTGATTCAATTAATCAATAAACAGTTATCTTTACACTTTTTATGGTTAGTATTTTTTGCATGTTTTAAAATTTAAAGGACAAAGGACATTATAAATCTTAAACTTTCAGATATTTATCTTTATGCAAATGTACGTTAGCAAGAAAGAAATTATGAGACTATATCTGAACAAGTTTTTCCACGCAAGCTTTATTCACTACAAATGAAACTACAACGTTATTTTATTTTGTTACATAAAACAATAGCAAAATATATGGAGTATTCGTAATGTTGAAGGGCTAATAAAGTCACATGAGCTGATTTCGGTAGAATACGTTTCAGATACTTTATGATGAGCAACTACCCGACGACTTGCCCTCTAAGATAAAATACTCGCTTTTAGGATGGGATTTGACTCACTAAGGTATGGTCCGTACCTTGTTTACAGTATGAAGAAAAATTTTGCGTCACGTAAAACTATCTACTCTTTACTTTTCTCTTCTTTAAAATATGAAAACTTAGTTATGGTCAGTTCTCAGTGAGTGATCTGCAATAAACAGCACTAATTTTTGGAGGTCACACGTGTCTTCTTCTGCGTACATTTTATATTGATAACTTTATGAAGCATCACAACCACAAACTACATTGAGCTAGTCAAAGTTCTATAATATATAAATGCGTTTATGTGTAGAAATTTGCAATATGTTTAATGTAGATATGGAAAAAAAATATTGTTGGCATTTTTGACACACAATAAAATTTTCATTACAATAAATACTTTTAGCATATAGATCTTGAAACTTCTAATACATGCATTCGTTTTTAATACGCATGCTGTATACATCTTTTATTCGTCATGGCGAAAGAGTGAAACGGGATTGATGAGTCTGTTACAATAATGATTCGACCATCCTGCTGAAAGAGCTCACTATTAGGGACGCCACTGGTACGGAATCTAAATTTAATTTAATTAGTGATTATTTTGTACTTACATTTTCTCTATATTAAAGTAGTAGATTGTTATCCAGAATACAAAAGTGTGCAAAATTATATTCCTTTAGCACATTAGGAAAGGAGCGAAAAATCGATTAGAAAATTCCATCTTTAAACATGAAACTAGTCAAATTAAATCAAAATGTTTGAAAAAAAAGAGGTTCTAACTGATCAACAGGAAAGGTGTTGTATTTCATCTTAACAATATTAGAATTCATAATTTTTGACTATTCATTGAAAATTGGGGAACAGATCTCGAATCACCGGAGGGTCATTTGTCCATTCTCTACTGTATTATTTAAATGACACATAAATGGATTTAACTCTGGCTTCAAAAACATTCACTAGGTTCAATTATTAACAATATATCATATGCAGGAAATTTTCAATTAAAGGCTTTTGATTTAAGAATAAAAATAATGATAACAACACAAAGGTTGTAGATAAGAATGTTACTTAATTATATAAATAAGCATTATTAATGTTATAAACATACATCAGCTGTGGAATAATATAGATATAATACAGATACGATTGAATTTAGTAATTCCAAAAATCAACTAATTTAATCTGTTGTAAAAATGCTTCTGACAATTCAGTAACAATTTGCAGTTGAAACAAGGTAAAAAGTAACGGAATTGTATCCATTATCAAGTTTTTTCAGCGCTGTTTGTTCTAGGATGGCCGAGTGGCTATGGCATCAGATCTGTGAAACTCACTGATGTCTGTCACACACCCTGTTGAGTGTAACTTCTAGTCTGGGGAAACAAAACTGGCTTTGATTGCTGTAAACATCCGTGCTTGCAAAATTAGTGTAAATAATAATGTAAAACGTATTGTGTGTTATGAAATGATTATTGTGTGCGCTAGTCATCAGTGATTTCTGATCATCTGATTCGCGTCGTGGTTTCGAGCCCTTCTCCTGGCAGAAAATTTTTTATCTCTTTAAATGGGATTTCCTTCACTTGAGAATGTTTTTTTTATATTATGTCATTTCTATCAGAAAAACTACATAATAATCTATATAATATCGCATTTCAATAATAATAATTATATTAATTAAATTTACTACATAAACACTGATCACGTCAATATTAATACGGTGTATTATTTTAATATATAAATAAACTACTTTACACAGTAAATTTTACAATCATCATTTCTCCCAGTTTAACAGATTTATGCTGAGAATAAATTCAATTTGTATTCTGAATCTATCATTAGGTTTTCTATGAAATAATATACATGTGATAATTTGTACCTTGGTAAATTTACAAATAACTAGATCTTAAGATGTGTGCACACGAATGCAAGTTTTTACAAAATGCAGTACATACTCGAAATAACACATACTCAGTTGAAAAAGCAAACAATAATTGGTGTTTGTGAGTATCTAAGGATTGCTATACCAGAACAACATGAAGAGGCAATTTAACGGTAACGCTCTGACGTCAACAACAATAAAACTCGCGCCATAGCACTGCGAGACGTTAAACAGCATTATTTCATTGTTAGAGAACCTAAATTTCCGTAATTTTAAAAGAGTAATTGTCGTTCTAATTTCAAATTTAATAGCTCTAAAATAGTGAAATAAAATTTGCCATTGATTGATATAAAATTTATCTCGCTATGATCAATAGTTCCCGAGAAATTTTTAATTACATTAATCATATATTTCAAATTAATTTCCGTTTTTTAATAGAAAGTAGTAAATTACGTCAGTGGTATATCATACGCGAGATATAATTTGCACGCCACGATGCATCTAATTATTCATTACAATCGTGATGACATAATTTGATAGTATTTTTTCGCAATATTAAAATTTACACAAAGACATCTGAAGTACAAGGAAAATTGTTAAACAACGAAAAATACTTCACACGGAATGTTGTTCACCAAGAGGTTTTTTGAATAAAGAAATCCGTAAATAATATGCAAATAACAAAAAATATTTTCTGTCATAAAGCATGTGTTTATTTTATTTGTTTTCAATCAATGCTTAACATTTCTCTCGCATATATATATCGATTTAAACACGTCAGATTTGACGGGAAATCTCTCGAATGAAGAGGAAATTTGCACCCGTCATACCATGACGGGTGATTTTCTAGTAGTTAAATAAAGAACACTGTGTGAGATTTTGAAGACTGTATCTTACTTGTATTCAAATTTTTACTTTGTATTCCAATTAAATATTATAGCAGAGCTAGTCATTTAAATACAATTGTTTAATACATTTACAAGAAAAAAAATGAAGTAAAAGTTAACGCTAGCTTAGAGAGTCTAAGAGTGAAAAAATGCTGCGAACTATTGACCTCCTCGTTAGTCCTTGGCTAAACCGCCGCTAGGTGCCAAAAGGCCATAGATAGATAAACTCAATTTACACCAACTTGTAGATTACGATATGAGCTTTAATTTGAAATACGGCCTTAAAATATTTGGTTGAATTTACACAATGACAAACACTTGCGTTCTATGATCAAAAAATTAGATAGAAAAGTGAATTTTGCCTTGGAAATGGAAAACGAAGCGCAGAAACCAATGGTAATACGTCGTATTTTAACACAGTAGCAACACCACTAAAAGGGCACAGTGGAAATTCTCTGCCGTGTTGCCAACAAGGTAAAATTGCCTTCAGTATTCTTAGCTGTCCTCATACTTTACCCACCGTTCCCCTATAGCACCTTCTTTTGCTCTGGTATAGCAATCCTTAGATACTCACAAAAACACCAATTGTTGTTTACTTTTTTAACTGAGTATGTGTTATTTCGAGTATGTACTGCATTTTGCACAAATTGCATTCGTGTGCACACATTTTAAGATCTAGTTATTTGTAAATTTACCAAGTTACAAATTATCACATGTATATTATTTCATAGAAAACCTAACTAGAACACAAACTGAATTTATTCTCAGCATAAAGCTGTTAAACTGGGACAAATGATGATGGTAAAATTTACTTTATAATCTAGTTTATTTATATATTAAAATAATACACGGTATTAATATTGAAGCGATCAGTGTTTAAGTCATACATGCTATTAATAAAATTATTATTAATGAAATACGATATTATATCCCTTTAAGATCAGAAATATTTTCATCCTTAAATTATTTTTTTTAGTTTAGAGGGTAGTCTTGGATCCTACTGGTACTGTAAAAAATAATTTTAAAAATTTATCACGTCCCTCAAATGCAGGAGCACACCTGTGCAATCGTGCGGGTTAGGCTTTTTCTTTGTCAATGTGAACCCGTAAGATCATGAGAGTTAGGCATTATCTATGTAAGTTTCACCTAATTTATTTTTTCATGGTTTAGTTTTCATTCAATGTTAATTACTCAAAGAAACAAATATCTAAGGATCGTAATAAACAATTTATAATTTATAAGAAAAATATATTTGCAAATAAGGAAATTTCAAATTTCAATTTTAATGACTAAATTTTTTTGCAAAGAAAATTTTTGAAACAGTTCTTAGTTTTGGATAAAGATAAATATACATACTGAGTTTTAGAAGTGCTTTTGCAGTTTTCATAATGGCACATACAAGGCTGTGGAAGGTCATCGCACTGGGAAGCGAAATGTTTATATGCAACGAAACTTCTGAAATAAGGGATATTCGTATATATTTAGTGGGCAAATGAAACTTCGCGGATCATGCAATATCTGGTTGTGCACTTTCCCTTCTTTCTTGCACAGTAGAAATTGCAGCGTATTCACGAAATGTCGGAGGTCCCCCTTCAATTTACTTTCCCCTGCTTCTTTAGAAAATCTTCCTGTATTTCCACAGATAATGTCTATTGTGTACAGATTACTTTCGGATACTGAGTGTATTCAGTACTCAGTGTGTACTGAGTGTGTCATGATTCATCCTTAGAAAACACCTGTAAACTACAAATTGGACAAAGAAAAATTCTTCAGTGATTTTTCATTTTCAAAGTTTAACAAGCTTAATTTAAAAATTCATTGAAAAAGAAATGTTAGTACAATCGAACACTATAGCACCCAACCCTTTTATATATATAAATGCTGTTTCAAAGGCACCAAATACTTTTTTTTAGACACAGGATACTAAAGTATATTGAAAAAAAATTGTTTTTAGAAAAAGACATAGGTTATATGGTAATGTATGATAATGATATCAAAAAGTAAATTTACTATTAGCTATCTGTTTAATGTAAAGCTATGATTGGTACAAACATGTTTCAAAAATTCCAAAAACATACAAACCGACAAGAATTATTAAGCCTATTACCTACCCACAAAAGTTAAATTTTTTTTCCACCTCATGTAAAAAAGGCTATTTTAATAATAAAATATATATATTAGAATACAATGTACAATTTAAACATAAAAAAATGAATTACTTTGAAATTTATAGCTTTAATATATTTAAAACAAATTTAGTTTATGTTATAATTTTTTTGTTATAAATACACATACCTAATTGCTTCCAGGCATCAATTAGTTTTCTTGGTTGGATCGGTCGAAGAACTGCTGTTGATATGATTCTTGGAGATATTTATCTCATTTTGCTGCAACTCCAATGTCTTCTATGCTTTCCATGCTGAAAAGTCATAGAAAACTGTTTTTAGAACAACAAATTACTTCGCATCTTAAAACAAATCATTAAATGATAAGCTAACTAATATTTGAATATTGCATAAGATTTTCCCCCAACATCCCATCAACCGACTGAGCTGAAATTTTGCATGCATGTGTACATCCGAAGATAATGCAATAGCTGACAGGAGCTTTTCAAAAATATAAAGTAAACATATGTTTGAGCTCATTTCGGTTAGCTGAGCATGTAGATGTGCGCTGATCTGGAGCTGTTTGTTTAGTACATTATAATAAAAATGGTTAACTTGGAGTTTAGGGTGCATACTCACTTCGTTTCCTGTAAGCTCGCCAGTTGTTTGTCGCCAAGAGAAGAGTGTGCCAGAACATTTGTTTTGGATGCAAGTTGAAAATTTTTTCGGCGTCGTTTGAGCATGCGCCGACAGCGATTTGTTTACAGGTCTACGGCGCATGCCCTTAATTTCACCTCATTTCCATTGGCCAGAGTACGAATTTGAATAATACTTCATTTGGAATTCTGGATCATTTACCAAACGATATTTTTCAATAACCGTTTGCTCCTCTTCTGAAGATTTTCGTTCATTTAATTTATTGATTCTCTTTTTCTGTGTTGCTAATTATGGCTTGCAAATATCTAACAAGGAGTGTTTTTTTCTGGAAACAATAGTTCCCTTGCTACGTTTCATCGTCTTCAGACATCGTGTTTTTCCTGTGTTCGTGCTTTCCCTGTGTGTTTCGTTTCTCAATGAAAAAGCGAAGCTACGAGGGGCCCACTTTGCTAAAAGTGAAGCCGCTGATGCTTTTTTAAATTAAAAAAATTTGCCCAGTGCACACTTGTCAATGTCTCGTTTTGAGATGCCATGAGCATCAAATACACAGGAGATCTAAAAAAAACTCACTGCGCATCCTAAACAGCGTTTGGCAACGTCAAACAAATTTGTTCCAAAGAAAATTGGCGAGAAAATAGTATGCACCCTAAACTCCAGGTTTACCTTGGGCTGCATGAATGGCCGGTTATTTTATTTTTATTTGCCTTTATTTCATTGGGTTTATTTCTCGACTCATTGCCCAAATAAGAAAATTTCAAAATTATAAAAATTAATTTTTTTGTAAGATAACCATTTTTTTTTCTTTAATAAAATATTTCACAAATAATGCCAAAGCATATGAAACGATTCCTTCAGAAAGGTCGTGGCCAAGGCAAGGTGGCAACCAGGCTCACGAACATGAAAATATGTCGACTCATTGAATAGTAATGGAAACTTAATTCCTTCAAATGACTCATTACCTAAAATGTTGACACAACTCCAGTCATATCTTTCTTTTGTTCATGTCTGACCAACTGAAAATGGTTTATTACGAAATTCATGTTTTCTTATTAGACAGTAACAGCTGTAGGCCATTTTTACACGAAAATAGTCTCTATAGCCACCCAGTCCCAATTTTAGTAACAAATAGTTGCCACTGGGAACCCTATACATACATACACATATATATTTGCATATACACACACATAGGGTAGATGCCCCAGTTTTGGCCACGTTGGATATGTTTTTCCAATAATTAACCAGTAATTTCAAATTAACTAATAAGAAGCAATCAAATACTTTAAATAATCCTTATTTGATTATTTTCAATCTGATTGTTTCATTTTTCTCAAACATACGACTTCTAAAAAAATTAAATGCATGATCATGTATTGTATACTCACAACTGTTACGGTTTTTGTTAAGGAACAAGTATTTGAAGTTTTTCATCATCAAGCTCTCAGAATTAAATGATTAATCTAAAACTTATTACCCTTGCGGTTTATCAGGTAAATTTTCTTTTTATTCCGATTTCATATCAAAATTAATTATTTTTAAGATTAAATGGGTGGTGGCCAAAAGTGGAACACTACATATTCCAGTTTTGGACACATAACTTCATTATTGTGTTTTGAGACATTACATAAATTTAAGAATATCTGGATGAAATGAAATCAACTAATTTAGTTTTGTTTTTAAAATAAAAGCAACTAACTTAATTTTATTTCTAAAATAAAAGTAACTGATTTAGTTTTGTTTCCAAAATGAGAAGCAACTGATATAGCTTTATTTCTAAAATAAATGTAACTGATTAAGTTTTGTTTGTTTTCATTTTACATAGTAATGGCTTCAATTAAAAATAAGAAGGCAGGTAACATTTCCATAAAAAAAATTTGCTACTCACCATCTAAAGTTGGTAATGCAGTTAAGGCCATTCAAAATGGAATGTCAAAAACATCTCCATTTTGAACATTTACCTCACATTTGTTAGAAAATTTCAACTTGAGGAATCTGACTCGAGTGATAAGGAATATTCTTTTATATGCATGGATTGCTCGAATTTTAAAAATGATTCTGCTGAATTTGATTAATGTTGCAATTAAAAATTATAAAAATAAATATTTGTGGATATTGTTAGCGAGTATAATAATGAAAATTCTTGATTTTTTAAAAAAAAATCTATGCTTTTGCAATGTAAGTTTGTTCTTCTCTCCATTTTTTGTTTCATATTTTATCAAAAAAAATTATGTGAGTATATATAGTTTAAAATTATAGTTTGTATTTTATCAACCAAATTAAATTATTGTTTTCTGCATTCCTGTTTCTTTTTTTAAAACTGAAATCTGCAGCTAAAATCAGTTTAGGTAAATTTTATTACATATCTTAGTAAATTCATCAAAAAAAAACATTTAAAATAACAGAAAATAATGTACTAAAATAAATATTTCATAATGATTTATTTTTACTTAAAATTCATTAAAATGTCTGTTAAAAATATAATATTAATGTGACCAAAACTGATGCAAATTGGGTTAATTTATTTAAAAATTCATAACTCTAAATCTAAAATATTCTTCAGAAAATTTTTATAACTAGCAAAAAGCCAATAAAATTTGCTAAAGAATAGTATGATTTAATATGCTTTAAACAGTCATCCACTGTGAAATTTCTATTTCAAATTTTCTCTTTTTTTAAGGTGGCCAAAACTGGAGCATCTACCTTATATATTTGCATATACATACTCAGATACATACACAGAAACACACGCAGATATATAGAATGTATATATGCATAAATAAAATTTAATGTGTGAATAGAAAGTGTGATTGTTCTATAGCAATTAATCTATTTCACCCGATGAATTATTAAAATCAGTTTTACAGTGCTTTCAACATATTTGAGAAAAATCTCCTGAAAAATAGTTTAACTACTGCTGCAGGTACATAAAGAGCACACAAAACTCAAGACAGAAATTAATTTTTTTTATTACTATAGATCAATCAATCACACTTTCATAATGTTGAATCACAATCTGCATAAAATATACTCATTCAAACGATGAGGGTTGATTAGCCCAAGGTAAAAATCATCGAGTGTTTCAAAATTTTATAATTTGTACGCACAACAATGCATTGAAATACCGAGAATACAGAATATAGTGAGAACACTGAATTATTGAATATATTGAGAATACTACTGAATTATTGAATATATTAAGAATACTACTGAATTATTGAATATACTACTGAATTATTGAATATACTACTGAATTATTGAATATACTACTGAATTATTGAATATACTGAGAATACTACTGAATTATTGAATATACTGAGAATACTACTGAATTATTGAATATACTGAGGAAGAAGTACTATAGTTATTGGATATACTGGGAATACTGAGTATTGGATATGCTGAGAATATATGAATTATTGGATAATATACAGGAATGCCTACTAGAATTATTGGATACTTTTTGGAGAATACTACTGGATTATTGAATATGTAAGAATGCTACTGAATTGTTGGATATACTTTGGGGAATGCTGCTGGAACCCATTGAATATGCTGAGAGAATGCTATGGTTGTGGATATGCTGGAGAGCTGAGATATACTACGAGAAAGCTGAACTTGTGTTTTCACTACAGAAGGAAGAAACTGGATATACTACTTTGAGAGAGCTTTGAGATATGCTGAAAGAGCTAGACGTGCTACAAGAAAGCTGAATATACTCTGGAAGAGCTGAATTGTTGAATATATTGAGAATACTACTGAATTATTGAATATATTATAAGGAATACTGCTGATTGTTGAATATACTACTGGGTATTGAATGTACTACTGAATTATTGGATATACTACAAGATTATTGAATACTACTGAATTGACAGGATATACTGCTGGATGAATTGTTGAATTATACCTACTGGGTGTTGAATATGCTGAGAATGCTACTTGAATTATTGAATATACTGAGAATACTTACAGATTGTGAATATACTGAAGATACTACTGGTGTTGAATTTCTATACTGAAATACTACTGAATTATTGGTCTTTGGGAATACTACTGAGATTGACAGAATATACTGAGAATACTACTGAATTGAATATACTGAGAATACTACAGAATTGTGGATGAGCTGGGAAAACTGAATATACTGCACTGAGGAAAACTGAATATATACTGGAGAAAGCCAGATATACTACTGAGAAAGAGCTGGATATACTGCTAGAGAGAACTGGATATGCTACTGCAAGGAAAACTGGGACTTATTGAATATACTGGGTTATTGAATATACTGAGGAATGCTGAGTTATTGGATATACTGAGGAATACTAAGGGTTGTGAGATATGCTGAGGAATACAGGTTGTTGAGATATCACTGGGAATACTGGGTTATTGATTTGTCTTATACTGAGAATACTGAGTTATTGAATATACTGAGAATGCTGGGTTATTGAATGGC
>BGPR01031887.1:0-15508 GCA_013235015.1 Araneus ventricosus | reverse complement strand
TCGCATCTTTTACCAATATAAATACGGTTAGAATTGTGATAACGTTGGTAACAGTAATGTGTAGTAGTATTATTAGAAATGACGAACTATTATTATCATCGCCCTTCTGCTGACCCCGGCTAATTCTCTTTCGTAACTATGTTTAATCGAGGATTAAGATTAAATCGGTTGTATTTATATATGCTTATATTTTTATTATCGAATAAAGATGTATATTTTAACTATTATTAGTCGTCGTCAATTATCTTGTCATTGTCATGAATGCATCTAAATATGAATTAAGTAAACTAATTGGGTTACTCTGTTTTTATTAGATATATTACTGATCGCGTTTCTATGAACACCAACGGTATTATAAGACGTTTATATTCGTGTCTTGCGCGCGCAACAATCATTATATTGGTGTCTTGCGCTTCGGCGCATCGATTTGATTGGTTTGATTTGTGCTATTTTCTATTTAATTGGTCGGTTCAATCGAATTTGAAGAATACTTCGTTTGGAATTCTACAGTTTGGTTTTTGAACGTTTTGGTCGTGGATTTGTTTCGACTGACGTGCACATCTCTCCTGTTTCTGACAGTTTTGGATTTGTTTAGACTGGCGTGCTCTTCGCTTCTGTTGACATTTTGAAGAAGGAACGTTTTGAGTTGAGGACTTACTTTGGAATTTTAGAAAAACGTAGATTACTAACATCCAATGAAAAAGCGAAGCTACTAGGTTTCATCGATTTCGCTTATTTTTAATTTTTTTTGCAAATTTGGCAGAAACAAACTTGAGATGCCGCAGGCATCGCGTGACGAATTTCTCCTCTTCAGATGCCGCAGGCATCGCGTGTGCAAGAAACCAATAGAAAGTTCACTGTGCACCCCAAAGAAATTTTCTCACATCACCAAACTGTCTTGGTCTTGGTGACAAAATGTTGGTGATCCAAAGTGGGGAGCAACACCTCTGAACCCTAAACTTAAGTTTTACCGCGATTTTTGCTATAGTGAAAAGGTGACCTTCTAATTTTGAGAAATTACACTCAATTGAGTCAGTTCATAATCTTAACATACACCTAAGAAAATCACGAATTGTAAACTGTAGTTGCCTCTAAAGCGGAGAAATCACAAAATCTCCACGCAAATTCCGGTCGTGAGTGAGAAAAACAGCTGTGAACTGGAGCGGTGTGGTCGATAGTTAGGATTTTCAACAGTTTGAATATCTAGCAGCTGGATTTGGACTGCCGGGACATATATGTTGAAATGCGACCTCTGTAGATACGAGTGGGAGGAGTGAGAGAGGAGGCTCTCTCTCTCTAGTGAAGAAGTGGGTGCAGTAGTGGATCGGCGTGATCCGTGGCTGATAGATTTGCCATTTGCGAAGAGCGACCATGAATGTTCAACCCAAAGGGATGGGCCGAAAAGAGGGAACGGTGTGGAGTGCCACCATGCCATTTGAGTGGAGTGGAGCGATCCAGTTCGAGACAAAACACGTCATGATAAATGACGGATGGAGTCAATTAACGTGATGTCACAGTCATATGACACACGTAACTCACCTGTTATATAACATCTAGCTGCATTTTGCTGTACTCGGTGCTTTGACATCATGTCCATTTTATCTCCTCTAATATTTCTACGAACTCCAAACAAGCTCGTATTTAATGTCTAACTCGCGAAAGTATCCTGAGTGTAATGTGCAAACAACAATTCTATTTCAGCTATCAGATCCTCATTTTTTTATTTCATGTAAGACAAGTTCACACAAAGAAAGTATTGCAATCGAAGTACAGAAGCTAATAAATATGTATTTATTTATAGATAATAAATAAGTATATAAATAAAAAAATATATTTACTTATAACAATAATAAATAATATATTATTTATTCATATATATATAAAATACTAGTTTTGTGGCCCGGCGTTGCACGGGCTCTCTCGAATAATGCATCATTCCCTGACGGAAAGAAGTGAGGTAACGTGACACATGCCCAATATTCTCTCTTAAATAAATAAGGCGAAAAGAGCTGTTCAAACATTCCGCCCACGAAAACGTGTCAAAATGGACTATTTAAAAAAATACAAAAAGATTTGTTATTTTGTAAAAAAAAATTATTCCGCGTCCTAGCGAAATGAAAGGTATATCTCAGAGGTTCCCAACCTTTATTCCCTCGTACACCTCTTGATTAATTTTTGGCATATCCTCCCCTACCGTCTATGCTAAGAAGTTTTTATCAATAATTATAAGGACTTAGAATAGCTTAAAAGTTAAATAACTCGGATTTGACATTTGCCTGGAAAATATCTGCTCGACTTATTTTATTTTTTATTGCATTTTTACAATAGTATTAGTTTAACGCCAAAACAAATGAAATCAGTATTGTAATAATTTTGCATTAACTTATAAGGATTGCTAATAATTACACTCCGTATTAATCAACTATTCAAGTGGTATAGTTATTAAATACCAAGGGACTTGGAGGAACAAAGTTCTATAACTTTTTTAATCCCTTATGTTTTCTTGTTTCCGCCATTAACAACTTTATTTCGCGTACCCCCAAATGGTCCTTTGAGTAACCCCAGGGGAATTCGTAACACAGGTTGGGAATCTCTGGTCTATCTAATTCTAGTCTAGATGTATGGCCCGGCGTTGCACTGGTTATCTCTAATAATGGGATATTCTCGGGCGGAGAGAAGCGAGGTCATGTGAGGCTTCGGGGTCCATACATTTTCGTATGGCCCGCCTCTGTTTTTCTCAACAAAAAGTGTCACTTACTTTCCCCAACAAACATTACGAAGTTAAACACCTTAATACAAAAAAGGAAAGAAAATGATTTTTTTTCCCGATATTAATGAATCCAAACACAAAAGCTCTCTAAAAAAGAAATACTGAGTGACAATCGGCTATTTCTTTGTTCTTCTGTATCTTCCTCTCTTCTCTTCTGGCCACGTTGTGCCATAGTTGACAATCGGCGGTTTCTTTCTTCGTCAGTTTCAGTAACTCTCCTTTCACGTTTTCTAATTGCCTGCTGTCTACGGGCAGCATCCCGTGTAAATCCACTTTTTCTTTTAGGCATCGGAAAAAGCGAGAATTGAACAAAGCAAAAATAGTAACTTCCAAATATCAGCTCCCAGAAATATTTAAACTTGATCAAATCAATGAATAATGATTAAAATCCCTAACATAACTAATCTACATCTTTCGGCGCATAACTATACAGAAACAAAACACGCCTATAAATTCGTTAAAATGATTCTGCTTGACCTTATATCACTGGATAAAAAAAAGAATTTATACACTTCCAACAATACATTTTTTATTTCTGTCAGCGTCGCTTTTTATTGTTATTGTAACAATGTTCTTTAAAGTAAACAACTACAAAAATAAAAAAAAATATTTTGAATTGCGCTGTAACAATGAAAAGTATTGTTATAAAGTATCCAAAACAATGAAAAGAATTGTTATAAAGTATTCAAAACAATGAAAAGTATTGTTGTAAATTAGTTTTTAATTAATATCTTTTTTACTAATTGTAATTTCGGAATTTAAATGCCGAAATGAATTCCTTGGATTATTCCCCATCTTTTGGTACTTTCCGCTCGCTTCTCCGTTCGGCGGTTCGTGAGAAGATAGCTGGACATGCATACATACATACATACGTTTGTTTACCTTCGAATTTTAATAGGATAGATATATATGATATGTCACGAGCGTTGTCGGGCGTGTAGAGGCATGGGAAAAGAATTCCCATCTTAGAATTAAGGTAAAAATTGATTATTTCAGGATCAAATATTTCACTTGAAGAGAGATGATGTTATTTTAACATACTTGATGATATTTTAGATAAACCCAATCCATGACACAATTCGAGACAAACGCAGCGCGCTGATCGCCGGTGATGAAAGCAGAAAGAGGAAAATTCCATTAATAAACGACGAACTGATAATAGCTTTAAGATGTAAGTAAAGATTGCATATTAGAGCTATGCTGATGCAGTTTTAAACTGTGGTAGGGTCACTCAAGTCAGACAGTGATGTGATTACCTCGAAAATGCATCTTTCATTCGTTTATTAAGGGAATTCAAAATATTTTACTCTAGCTGCTCTCAAAAAATGGGTTAATTTATACCTTTACTCTTTAATGTTATAATTTTTCTTTTTCATTTTTTGTCTTTACTCTTCTTTCTGTAAATTTTGTATATATTTTTCATCGCTTTCTTTGTCTCCATCGTTATCTTAATCGAACTCTCCTCCAACTGAAAGCTTAGGTCCGAATTCACGTTATATGATGTACTTTGAAAACATCCGGTCTCCTATACGACGCGAAGCATTCAATTCTGTGCCTTCTTCCATGCTGCTTGCATCTTCCCATTTTACGGTATGTACATTTTGAATTCTTGGGCAATTTTATTTGACTTTTTTATATTCTAACACTCTGGAAGAAGATAGTGTAATATTAGCTTATAGCTAACACTGTTCATCATCACGCATTCGTTGCGTTTGTATTTTATATTATTTTTATTATTCTCTCCTTTTGCTTCTCCTTATATAATTTTTATCCCTATTTAAACTATCGGTATCTTATTTCGATCAGTTTATTGTATTGCTTTTTTACGTTTTGTTGTATATGTTTTGTACATGACACTTTACAATTTTTTATATACGATTTTTTGTATTTTTGCGATTTCACACTTCTATGTAAACATAGATTTCTACTATTTAGAAACGGAGATCTAAGAAGGAGAGAATAATAACAATTTTAAATCCAGAACAGCGTGCAATTTTTGTTGCAATTATGAATGCAATCCGAGGTGTTGATAAGGTTTCAACGAAAACAGGACGCAGAACAGCACATTCAAGATTTTAGTTACCGGTCTCCAATTTGGATAATTCTTCGTGTAGAATCAGTCATAATGATGATGAATGCTACACGAAGATGGAAGATTTTCGTGTTCATCGGTAATATAAATCGACTATAAAACAATTACTATATATAACTATATATAAATAAATATCGACTATATAATAAATATATATATATATATATATATATATATATATATATATATATATATGTAGAAACTAATTTTAGCATTTTTGTTCATTTAAAATTGTAAGAGATGGCACCACTAATAAAATCGTCTGTTTTATGGCGAAGTGACGTCACGTCACGCGGCGGGAATTAAATCAGTTCGATGTTGGATTTTCACCGAAGCGGTCGTTATAATTTAGGCTCTCCGTTTTCTGAGCGAAAGTAAATTATGAATTAGCCTGGTGCTATCTCGGAGGTGAACTTGCTCTTATGTTTATTGTTTTAACCCCTTTGTAAATAGTTAAATGTTTTAATTGTGTTTAAATAATAAATTAGTTGATTTTTAACTCTCTCTTTTCATTTTGCATCAAATTAGAACCTTTATCCCCTAGACACCTTTCCTACATATATATATATATATATATATATTATATCGACTGATTTTTTTTTAAAAGTCGATTTCGGCACGTTTTCTCAGACGTAATGATTGAACCGCTCTTTTCTCCTTAATTATTTTGGAGAATTGCTGCTCGACACAAAATAACTTTTCTGAGAGGTTTTCTATGTCAATCAAGCATGGGAGTTTCTGTTCATTTTTTTCTAGAAGTCTACACACTTCTTCTGGAGCAGATACATATCTAGCATATAGAAAGGTCTTTATCTCATCCCATATAATCGAAACCTGACCGTTGTAATTGAAGTCAACATTCGCACAGTCATGACCCTTATAAACGTACTTAAAAATATACTTTTTAGATTTGATGGAACTGCAAATTTCAACGTTTATATGGGCACTGTATTTCTTTGTGAGGTATACGACCCCAAATACCATTTTTTTTCAAATCTTGTATCAGTGCTTTCTTCTTGATGTCAAAAACTCTAACAACCAAGTCTGGACGATTATGTGGATCATTTGGATTTAAGTTTTCGATGGCATGTCCAGAGATCCATGGCTTGGTTGGTAATGTCAAGAAAAATTCCAAGCCATGTTTCTCGTTTGTTATGGTTGCAGGTTCGAATCCCACCATTACTCTTTATAAAATTTATTTGTAATTTAAAAAAATTGTGTATATTCATTCCAGAATGAGCTGGATTATCTTGACAAGCATGTTTGCCAAATAAACCAGATTTCATTTCATTCGATAATTTAAACGAAGATTTGGAAGAGAAGAATGGAATACTCGTGCAGCCATCCGTGGAGGCACGCTTTAACAATTCCAAAGTTTGTTGCGTTTATGTTGGTAATGAGTCAAATTAAAGAAAATGTTTCGTATCGGAATCTTATTCGACAGATCGTTGATAAATAATTTCAACTGTTTTCTTCCCGTAGACATTCCATGCTCGTGATCGCAAGAGATAGCAAACGATTCATTCTGATTAACACTTTCACTGTGAAACTTTTTTGCAGAAATTATTTAACCTTCCACATTGTTGGAAGCATTACATTTTATAGTTTTCACTTCAACGCGAATAAATGTCATTTGAATTGACATCCAAGTTCTTAAGAGGTTAGTAAAGATTTCTTTTTCGGTATCATTTTCTTTCAGTAGTTTATGGGTGGAAATACTTTTTTTCTGTTCTTTCATAGAGAAGTGATTTTTCAGCTGAAACTTTGTTTACCCGGGTTTGATAACAACATATTAAAATGGATGCTGAAATGGTGAGATTATAAACATTCTTTTCAAGTTGATTACTTTTTTATGAACTAGTTTTATTATATTCAACTCATTTTTTAATAATGAGCAGAAAGCTCAACTTCACGCATCACACCACCGGACATATGAGATGTAAACGAAAATTTATCATCAACATCTGATTCATCTGAAAAGGCATGTTTAGGTTTTTTCAAATATTTCTTTTTCACGTATGAACTTCTTCTAATTTTTTTGTATTCTCTTTTTATGCAAACGATTTTAAGTGTGATCACTGCAGGAAACAATTTTCAACTAAATATATCTTTGTTCGTCATTTGAAAATACACACATCGATAAAGGAAAAGAAATTGTTCGATATGCCACAAAAATTTTCATAAGCAAGACAATCTCAACCGTCATATCGCTAAAGTGCATAATGGAATTCCCCAGCGAAACGTCCACCAAATTCAGACCACCCTCCCCCGGCTAAGTAAAAACGTCCTAACGCCCCCACCCCCAGTTGCCGCGAGGGGTTTAAGTACAATCACTTCGGAAACTTTAAGAACGGATGTGAAAACCGCAAAGATTTGACCCAATTTTAAGAGTTTATTAAATAACTTCTCTAGGAGCGTTTAGAAAATCACCTCCTCGAAAGAACGACCATTAAATGGTAAACAGTTGTTAAAGTTCATTTCTTGAGAATGGTAACGGAAAAAGAACGTGAATTTTACACTAGTTTCATCCGAAGTGACAGCATGCGAACACTTTTAGTCGAAAATTTGAATACTGATTTACAGAGTGCTTTATTTAAAGTAAAATCATCGTTTGATGAATTTGAAGCACGGGGTAGCGGGTGGATAATTGATTTCATCGAACACTTAGAACTTAAAGTTGCTACCTACACTCCTTTAACAAGGTCTTCATACATTCCTACACCTGAAAGTATAAAATACACTGGTAGCATCGTCAATTTTAAAAATAATGACAATAAATGCTTCATGTGGTCAATGTTAGCTGGTCTTCATCCCACCAAAACAAATCCACACTGCGTTTCAAAATACACTGAATTTGCAAGCGAGTTTAAATTTGAACCCGAGATGACTTTCCCATTCACACTGAATAAAGTTACGAAATTCAAAACATTAAATGATATATCCATAAATGTTTTTGGATATGAGAAAACGGCGTTCCCTCTGTATATTACTGAGAAAAAATGTGCTACCCGCGTAAACTTACTTTTCCAGTACAATACCGAAATAAAGCATTTTTGCTATATTAACAACATGAGTCGGCTTTTATCATCTCTTTCAAACCATGATAGAAATCTTTTTCTGCAACAACAACTGCTTACACCGATGTTCTTCGCAATTTATTTTAGATGACCATTTGTCCTACCGTCGAACTCACAAACCACAAAAGGTAGAAATTCATTTTCAACTCCCCGTTCCCTATGTCATTTATGCAGACTTTGAGTCCATCATTACTCCACATACTCAACAGGTTAATGTTGTTTCTCTTCATAAGCCCTGCGGTTATTGTATGTGGTTATCAGACCCGATGGGAAATCAGTAAAACCGCCTACTCCCGTGATTGTCCACGACGACAGGGGTGTGTCTCCGTAATTTATGTGTATCGCGGGACAGATGCAGCGAAGTTGTTTGTTTCTTCAATGTTAAAAGAAGAAGAAGATATTTCCTCAATTCTTAAAAAGATTATCTCCCTATCCATAACCACTGATGAGGAGAAGCTCTTCAAATCAGCTGTCAACTGCCATATTTGCGTAGATGAGTTGAAAAAAGACAGAGTGCGCGATCATGATCACTTGACTGGTAAATATAGGGGGGCTGCTCACAATATTTGCAATTTAAACTATAAATTGAGTTGGAAAATTCCCGTAATTTTACATAATGCGAAACACTTCGACATTCATATTATCATGCAAGATTTGGGTCAGTTCAAAAATAAGAAAATTGATTGTAGTGCTAACAGTATGGAAAAATACATTAACTTTTGAGTGGGGAAATTGCAATTTTTAGGTTCTTATCAGTTCATGGCAGCATCTCTTCACGACTTGGTCAGTAATTTACTTAAAGACAAGTTTTCAATCATGCGGGAGCACTTTAATCCAAATCATGTTGACTCATTACTGCGTAAAGGTGTACATCCGTACGAATACGTGGATTATTTTTTAAAATTCAATGAAACGAAATTACCCGCGCGTGAACATTTCTTCAGTTCATTGAGTGGTGAGCTCATAACAGAATATGAATATGCTTATACAAATGAAATCTGGCAAACACTACAGTTGAAAACGCTGGGAGATTATAACGATATTTATTTAAAAGCTGACGTCCTTTTACTTTGTGATGTTCTTCAAAAATTCAGACATTTGTGTATGGAGTACTAAAAAATTGACCCATGTCATTTACTGACCGCACCAGGGCTTGTGACAAGCGTTTTTGAAAATGATTAAAGTTAAATTAGAATTAATCCAAGACCCTAACATGTATTTATTTTTAGAACAAGGCATACGAGGTGGGGTAAGCACTATTACAAAACGGTATGCGCAGTCCAACCATAAATACATGTCAAACTTCGACCCTTCCGACCCATCTAAATGCATTATGTATTTCGACGCGAATAATCTGTATGGCTAGGCCATGAGTTAGGCTCTTCCACTAGAAAATTTTAAATGGGAATCACCCGAGTTGTGGAATGAAGAGAGTATGATGCAAATTCCTGATGAAATGGACACTGGTTTTGTTTCTAAAGTTGATTTGGAGTATCCGGAAGAAATTCACGACGCCCACAATTGTTTGCCTGTTGCTGCCGAAAAGATTAAAACAAATAAAGCAATGCTGTCCTCCTATCAATTAAATTTATCAGATAAATTAGGTTCAAAATCAGTGGATCTAATAGCAAACTTATACCGAACCTTTCCAATAAAACTAAATATGTTGCCCATTTTAGAAATGTAAAGTTGTATAATGAGTAAGGATTGAGAATTACCTATGTATATGCTGCGTTTTAAACAATCTCTATGGTTGGAGTCATATATTCGTTTTAATACAGAACAAAGGAAAAAAGCAAAAATTTCTTTTGAGAAAAACTTTTTCAAGTTAATGAATAACGCAGTTTTTGGTAAGACACTAGAAAACTTGAGGGAGAGGACAAACATAAAATTATCTAATCGTGAAAGACAGGCTAAAAAATTAGTATCATCCCCAGCATTCAAATCTTTCAAAATTTTTGACGAGGGTTTAACTGCAGTCCATTTAATAAACGAAAAATTGTCCTTAATCGTCCCGTATATGCAGGTTTTGCAATCTTAGAGCTCAGTAAAACATTAATGTATGACTTTCATTCTACCTTTATAAAAAATTGGTTTTGTGATAAAGCCACTCTCTTTTTCACAGATACAGATTCATTGTGTTATGAGATCGAATGCGAAGATGTCTATGCAGACATGCAACTAAATTCTCACTATTTTGATACCTCTGACTATCCTTCCACCTTTTAATGATAATAAAAATAAAAAGGTATTAGGAAAAATGTGAGAGATGATTTAAACGGGGCAATTGTCAATGAATTTGTGGGGTTGCGTTCTAAAATGTACTCGTTAAAATCGGGCAATTCCGAAAAGAAAACAGCAAAAGGGGTGGTACAACATGTGCCAAAAAGGTGTGTTTAAACCCCTTAGACGATACACGCTTTATTTTAAATGACGGTTTTACAACCTTAGCCTTCGGACACTACAAAATTGCTAACAATATAGTTTAATAATAATAATAAAATTGTACCCTAAATTTATTCGTTATTTATTATTATTATTATTACTATTTTTTTGAAAAATCAATAGTACCAAGTTATGCACTCTAGATATTTCTCATTTAAATATTTGTTTAGAAAATGTACATAGTCAATGTGTGTTATTTTTCTTCTCGAACTTATCTTGTTAATCACCTGTATGGACAACTGTGATTCAATCATCAGTATTCTTTTCTACAGATAAAGTTTTGTAGAACATACTTCTTCGTTTCGACTATAACACCACTCCAACCAAAACATCAGCTCCCGTAGGAGATGTCTAAATGCTCGCAGTCTCCGTGCTCTAAGGACGATGGAAATGACCATCTTTTCATATCTCGTAACAATCATTCATATCCGTGTAGCGAATTGTATGTACAAATTTATTTTAGATTTTGTTAAAACCATGCTACTAGAAACTATTTCTTCTAAACTTCATGATAGTAAAAATATATAGATTTAATCTCAGATTGTTCATGAAAATACGTTTCACGTACTTTAAATAGCAAACTTGAAACGCTATTTTTGGGTTGCAATTTGTTGTTACTATATGTTTAAGAGGACTTAATTTCATTTAATTTTGACAATATAAAGACATTGTTGTATTTTAAATACAACCCGGAAATCTAAATCGTCCATATCTATTGAGATTTTTATTCAAACTTTTAATTTATTTGGATCGATTTTCTTCACACAAAAATCTTTTTGAGTTCAAACAATTCTACGTGTTTCTTAAAAAATAATATGATTTTCACCTTACTTATTCATATATCTTTACAGTGGATAAAGATATATCAATATATCAAAATCCTCCCAAACGATTCAATTGGGGCCCTGTAAAGCTGTATACTCTTTAGGGACACGCCGTTCAGCCGCCGACTCACCGGAGGTGCTCCTTGTCGATCCCAGAATCCAACCGTCTCACGCAGGGAGTCCTCTGTCAGCAAGAAGGGTGCAGCAACGTACGTATGAAACGCTGGGTGCATGGGAATCAGGTGGTAGTGTTAGAAACACAATCGCACAATGTAACAATGGAGGAATCCTAATACATGTCAGGACTTTCACACGTCAAAACCGCCCAACTATGGATGGTGTTACGATGTTAGAAAGAACATCGGATTTTTTTTCTGAAAAGTTATTTGACTGAATTTGGGGAAAGATCATCGTGCTTTGTGGCCGACAATGGACTCTTGGTACTGGTCGAGGAGTATCGAGTGTACCTGCAGAATATCTTTAAAAGTCGCGATCCCTATAAATTAAAACCTTATCACATTTATTTGAATGCAGAGCAAGTTAATGTGCTAAAAAATTTGATATACAAAATGTCTGAAATGATAACTACTATTATGAAAATATAAATGTAATACCCAATAAATTTTATACGTTTGATTTATCAATATGTTTGCCAATCTTCTTGAATAAGAGGGAGAGAGAGGAAAATGTTTTCTTTTTTTAATCAACTTAGCAATATTATTTAAATTTAGTATATATATGTATAATTTATCTCTTGTTGTCTTAATATGCACTTACTCCATTATTTAGAACTATTTTTTATTATTCTTATAAAGTAATTGTATAAAAGTTTTATTATAACCATTGAATTCTGCTAAAAGTATTTCAATATATGATTTGAAGAGAAGTCTGAACTTAGCACATTGCCATTTTAAATTATTAAAATTTTATTTTTTTACTACAACTTGTGATTGAGATAACTAACACTTTATAATCATTCTTATACTACTACTGATAATAACATAAAAAATAATAATAACAACATTTTATCATGAAAAAATATCTATCTATATTGATTTATTTATTTTTACACTGATGATGATAATAAGAAATAATTACTCTCGACGTAAACGTTTACATGGTGGAATCGAATAGTCACGTTCCATCTCATCCAAACTTTGCTGCAAAGAAGTCCAAACTCGGCGAAATTTAAGACTTATGCGAGGTTCTTTCACACAAGGTTGAGGGTGGATAGCATGAGTCCATTCCTTTTGTATTGCATTAGAAAGATGGATCCTGCTTCCAATGCTTGCCGCACTGATTTACATCCTTTTTTGGAGAAGATCATGTCACGGCAGGCTCCAAAGCTGAGTGTTGCGATGTCCACAGACTGGTCTAGGGAGGCTTTATCGTCTTTATGCGCACCGATCTTTGCATGACCACTTTCGTAGAAATTGAGTAGTACAAAAGTATACTCAAATCCAGTTTTCTTCTCCACGTCAGATTTTATTTTCAACATAGTCCGGTTCCAGGGCAGCGGTAGTTCACAGTGACCACGATATTCATATTCAATGTCCATGTCACCGTAACGGCAGGATTTCCTTAAGGGTCGATAGGATTTACCCCAGACTTTGATGATTGGGTGTTTGAAGGCACACTTTGAAAGTTTTGTGAACATTTCATTACTTTCCTCTTGCGAGTAGTTATATTGGGTGAAGACATTGCGAACAACTTGTAGACTTGAGCGATCGATTTATAATGAAACATTGCTTTCACAAACACTCACATATTACGTTATCTGTCTAATTAAAAGATAACCACTTTTTCCGATATCTTTACATTCCGAAGCATCGATTACATTCTGTAACACTCATTAATTTCAGAAACGCCGAGTGTCTTGCCGATTAAATTCGTAAACAGCCTCAATGGTAAAATGTAATACAATTAAGTTTTCCTAATTTTTTCTTTGGGTGTGTTCAAGGGAGAACCTCTCTTTTGGTTTTTCAATGTCGCGTTTTCTTCTCTTGTGAGGGGCCTTTCTTCTTTTTTCCAAATTTAAGCGAGGAATTCTTTATAAAACTTTTTAGAAAATTCATTTCCGATATTCCTTGAAGAAACATGTCAAATCCCTATGGATGAGGTTTATTGGAAGGTGTCTGCAAAGATTTTATCAAGTCCAGAACGTTTGAGTTCTTTACGTTGTGTCCCTTGAATATCGATTTTCCGTTAGAAGTCCAATGTATCACGTCTTGTGAATTTTTTTAAACAATTCAAAATATATCGAGTTTTTAGGGACTTATTTTAAAATCAGATTTTCAATTATATCTTGCTTTTCTTCTTCTGTATTTTAATCTGATACAGGTTCGGGTATAGTTTCTTGAACTACCTTATTATGATCTAGAATGTTCAATCTCTTCTGTAAAATTTGAAAATATATATAACTTGGTTTTTTCATCGTCTGGTATACCCTTATACTTTAAAATGGCACTCATATGTCTATCTAGTTCAGATAGAGTGTCTTCGGTTGGTACATGTTTGGAGAATCGATCATTAGGAACCTAAATGAATTTATTTGCATATTCCATCTTTCTAATTAATGAGAGATGTTAACACACTTAATGCTACAGGTAATAAAACAGACGTAGGTCATCTGCGAATTCTTAAAATTTCTATTAAAAAGAAACGCCGAAGACACTCTCTCTGAACTCGATCGAGAAATGAGTGTCATTTTAAAGAATCGGAGGGTATTAAATGACGAAAAAGTGAAGTTATATATGCAAGTTCTACAGAAGAGATTAAACATTCAAGATCATAATAATGGAGTTCAAGAAACTATACCCGAACCTGTATCAGCTCAACATACGGAAGAAGAATAGCAAAATTTAGTTAAAAAGCGTGATTTAGTTAAAAAGAAAGATTTAATTGAAAATCTTATTTTAGAATCAACCCTTAAAACTTGACATTCGACACTAGAAATATATTGAATTATTTAAAAAATTCTCAAGAAATAAAAAAAAAAAATTGAAAATATATATAACTTGGTTTTTTCATCGTCGGGTATACCCTTATACTTTAAAATGGCACTCATATGTCTATCTAGTTCAGATAGAGTGTCTTCGGTTGGTACATGTTTGGAGAATCGATCATTAGGAACCAAAATGAATTTATTTGCATATTCCATCTTTCTAATTAATGAGAGATGTTAACACAGAGATTTATTTGCATATTCCATCTTTCTAATTAATGAGAGATGTTAACACACTTAATGCTGCAGGTAATAAAATATTCAGAAAACCCCTTTCTCTACTAACATGTTGTGTTTCTTATTGACTGAAATCTTTTTATCCGCCAATAATCTAAGCGTGTGCTTGTGACGAGATAAAGCATATTAAACTCTCGCATGGCTTATGACTCCCAGACAGGACAGCTAATCAGATAACAGCTTTTCCCCCATCTCCCTCGCACCTCCAACGACTCTTGTACTCACCCATGCAACGCCCAAACTCCACCCACATTGGACACTGGATCCCACTATATGAAGAGCCATCTCTAGCCAGATTGGAGATAACGCCCCCTGAGTATGCGGCTACTCTTTTGAAAATTGGAGAAAGTTTAAAACAGAACAGATTCAAACGGTGTGATAACATTGAAAGGGACATTTTGCAAAATTATTCATAGCACAGAAGAACTAATAAGAAAGGTTTATTTTAAACTGCAAGCTAATATGGGAATAGAGAATGGTTGTGTGAAAGAGCGATTTTGGCACCAACTGATGACAAGAATGTCACAAATGGAAGGAGGTATTACTGAATATCTATCGGTAGTACGGGGTAGTACGGTAATGGACAATGAATAGCTTCATATCCTGTAAAGTTCCTTAACTCTTTAGAATGGTTAGGGGTACCATCTCACAAGCTGGGATTGAAAGACGGTGTGACAGGACTATTGATGCGTAACCTGGATGCATTGAGACTGTGAAACTGCACACGGTTAAAAATTACACACCTAGGTCCAAACATCGTATGAGCTTCTGTTATAACTGACATATCGGAAGGAGAGAGTATTTTAATTACACGCATTCCATTAATACCGTCGGTTTTACCATTCTATTTTAAAAGGTTAAAATTCACTTTAACCCATATTTTACCACATTAAGAAAAAATTAATATTTTTCCAAACAAATTCTATCACAGACTAATGAGACATCAAGCAAAAGTATAGAGTTAAAAAACTTTAAAAAACTTTATCGGTTGTCTTTTTGTAAGCTGTCCTATATATAGGACGATGGCACAATCCACTACTACATGCTTTGCAGTCAAGC
>BGPR01031886.1:0-17791 GCA_013235015.1 Araneus ventricosus | reverse complement strand
TGAAAGCGATATCTCAAAAACTCATTGAACAAAACTGATTAAATTTGGTATGCGATTTTCACGACAAATTTGTAGATTCCTATCAAATTTCGTATGCGATTTTCACACCAAATTTGTAGATTCCTATCAAATTTGGTATGCGATTTTCACACCAAATATGTAGATTCCTATCAAATTTGGTATGCGATTTTCACACCAAATTGTAGATTCCTATCAAATTTCGTATGCAATTTTCACACCAAATTTGTAGATTCCTATCAAATTTGGGACGAAATCCTCATAGAGAAAATCTGTCTGTCTATCCGTGTGCTCACTAACACGATAGTTAAAATCGATACAAAATAGCAATGAAATAAAATTTGAAATGAAATAAATAAAATTTCGGTCACGATGAATCTCCATGTTTCATCTCTTTATAAGTCTGAAAAACACATTTTTGGAAGGTTTGCATGATTCTCTATGTGCATGTGAATGTGTTAATTCAAAAATTAACCAAATGTTTATGAAATAGTATTGTCAAGCTTCACACCAAATTTAACATCAGTATGAAACTTAGGTCTCTATTCATCGAAGACGAGAGATCCAAAAAATTTAGCTGTTTCTACTCCCTGGTATACGAATTATACAGAGAGAAAGTATTGTAATGGTCAAAAACCTCCAGATTAAAAAGGAATCTCCACGTTGAATCTCCCCTGAGTCCGAAAAAGTTCTCGTTGGAATTATGTCTGTGTATTCAAAAACTCACCAAAGGAAAGAGCCTGGCGAATTAAATTTGTTACCTTGTCTTTACAACAAATTTTCAGATTTATATTCAACTGCGACCAAATCTGTCGAACTGAACTCAATCGGTTCGAATATTTGGATATGATAACTCAAAGGAGAAACAAGGTAAATGGATGAAATTCGAAATATTACTCAAGCAACAAACTTGTGTAATTCTGTCAAATTTTGGACCAAATCCATTAAAGATTTTACTGTCCCTTGGTTTGTGTAACCCTTTGTATGTAAATGAGATTACTCTAAAACAGAAGAAATTACTATGTACCATCTAGCTAGGCATCCACCATCGATCTGTTCCAATCCCTTTGGAGAGTTCCCTATCATACCGTTTCTATTTTCAGCTCATAAAATTTGATAAGTAATTCCCAGGTTGGACCGTGTCCGCCGCACCTACGGACAATCCGATCCCCTCGACAACTGCACCTTTTCCTCCCCCTCATTCAAAATGGTTCTCCCATACCCGATTTCCCCAGTCTGACTCCCACATAAACACCCCTCCCCCAATTTTGTGGTTTTTGCTCTTGTGAGAGAGGCTCGGTCACCCTAACCGACTATCGTATTTCAGTTCTATGGCTTAGTCGGATGGAATTCTAACTTTTCTCCCGGTCTGCACCATTTCCCCTCTGTTTGTTACATTGACGAGGGGTTGAGCATCCTGTGCTCCAAAAAAGTGGAGAGGCCTAGTGGTGAATGTTGCGCTTTAAGTGCATACTCGATAATCTCAACTATACGATGAGCCTCAACACAAAACTAGACTATTCTGGCAGTGGCGAAGGGAGGGTCAGTGGAGCCCGGGTTAAAATAAGATTTTATCGCTCCCCCCTCTCGTCATCAGCAGTGGCTTAGTCTGCGTAAGCGGCGCCCTGTACAGAGTATTTTCCGCCCCGCCATTGTATTTCACTTTAAAAAGTGACACAGACGCATTAACGTTTTGTCAACATGGCCAGTTGCGTTAGAAAGGGTAAGTGGTGCCCAGGAAGTAATATGATTTTTTTTTACCCCAGTAGTTATTTGCTTAGCAAGAGAAAATGGCCACCAGGGCATGGTCTTATTTTTATGCCCCTCATTATATTCTGATTAAAAATGGCACAAACGCAGTACAGTTTGGACTCCATGGCGCCCCCTAAAAATGGCGCCAGGGGCATTTGTACCCCATTTCCGCCGGTCGATATGCCTCTGTATTCTGGAAATATACGATGAAGATGAAGATGATGAAGAAGACAGGGGAGGATTAAAGACAAGGCGCGGCAGGTGCACCCCAGGGACCCCGAAAGGTAGATTTTTATCATTGATAATTTATCCCATTTCAATGCTTAGTATTAAATTAACACTCTTTTCGAGATTATGACTCATTAACCCTCTCACACCGAACGAGAACGATGAAGGCCGGTCTAAGGCGGTTGGCTTCTTTTGAGGGGAGGTGAAGTTCTGAGATCGCTTCGGAGATAAGCGCGGTAGGGGGGTCTAATTATCCTTGCCAACCACAGCCCATTTCTGTGTGCCTTAAGGGAAGGTCTCCCACCCAGTTTGGGAGAGTCCAATTCAAGTCGTATCCTCCCAAAAAGGCCCGGTTTTAAAGAGGCAAGAAGAAAAAAGTCGCCTCGGGATTAAAGAGTTAAATATTTTTTAGAAAATAATAGTTATTTTTTCAATAGTCACGCACAATGTAATTTTGTTAAGAAAGATCCAATTACATTTCCTTTCATGCAAGGAATCCTAACGTATTTAAATAATATTCATGTACTCGTATTTAAGATATAAAAATAAAATTAATGGATTCAAAGAGTCTTAATTATCAACAAAAATTAACTAATTATAAAAATTATGCAATTTAATAATAATTATTCGTAAAAATGTACTTATAATAACTAAAAGAGCTCGAAACTATATCATACTAAATGGAAATGATTAAAAAAGGTCGAAATGTACAAATACCTAGGTGAAATGTTTCAGTAAACCGTCAGGAAATTTACCGCTGGCATCATCGAATAAACTTAATCCGCCCCTGGATGAAGGGAGAACATTTCAGATTTATTTTGTTTCTTAGTTGTTACTTATATTTGCAATTTATTTTTGACAACTATGCTTTCTGAGGTAAGACCATTTTCGTATGGTAGGCGTGATTTGCTTTTAATAAGGTGATTGCGTGTCCCGATTCTAAGATTTTTAACCCAGTTTAAAATGAATGTTCCAGATTTGACCTGGTTTTGAACAAAATGCTGCGGATTTTCCATTATTTTTATTACAAATTGCAACTTGATAGTAAATAAATGAATAAAAAGAACTATATTTAATTTTTTGAAATCAACTTCAGAAAAATTAATCTTTTATTACGCACATAATGTGGCAACTTTATTTTAGCGAATGATGCACAAAATATATCGACGGTTCACTTCGAAAAACGCCAATTATTATTTTTAAGCTTTTTGATGTTGACATCTTAAAAATTACAGCTGCACTAAAAAAGTACCATTTCCAATGTTCCAATTGTAAACTTATAAAATATATAGGCTGAATTTGCTACTCTTTGGCATTAAGTCACTGTCGTTCTTAAAACGTACCTTAACCCTCTCATACCGATAGAAATTAGCACTTATCTCCTAAAGTTCTGAGAAACTTTAGGAGATAAGTGCTTTCACTTCACTTAAACAGCGACGAAGGCTGGTCTGAGGCGGTTGGCTTCTTTTGAGGGGGAAGTGAGATTCTGAGATACTTTAGGAGATAAGAGCTGTAGGGGATTCAATTATCCTTGCCAACCACAGCCCATTTCCATGCGACTTAACCTTCTCACAGCAAGCAAGGCGGTCTCGGGCGGTCTAAAATTTTCACTTTAACAGCGACGAAGGCCTGTCTGAGGCGGTTGGCTTCCTTTGAGGGGGAAGTGAGATTCTGAGAAACTTTAGGAGATAAGTGCTGTAGGGGGTCAATTATCCTTGCCAACCACAGACCATTTCCGGGCGACTTAACCTTCTCACACCGAGAGAGGCGGTCTCGGGCGGTCTAAAATTTCCCTTTAACAGCGACGAAGGCTAATCTGAGGCAGTTGGCTTCTTTTGAGGGGAGAGGAGGTTCTGATATCGCTTAGGAGATAAGTGCTGTAGGGAGTTCAATTATCCTTGCCAACCACAGCCCATTTCCGTGCGACTTAATCCTCTCGCGCCGAGAGAGGCGGTCTAAAAATTTCCCTTTAACAGCGACAAAGGCTGGTCTGAGGCAGTTGGCTTCCTTTGAGGGAAGGGGAGGTTCTGAGATCGCTTAGGAGACAAGCGAGGTAGGGGGTCCAATTATATTCGCCAACCGCAGCTCATTTACCTGCGCCTTAGGAAAGGTTATAGCAGGGTTCGGAGTGGTGGGGTAAATGACCATCCAGGTTAGGAGAGACCAATTCATGTTGCTTTCTCTCCAATTTTCCCGGTTTCAAAGGGGCTAGAAGAAAAAATGTCACCTCGGGATTCAAGAGTCAAGTATGTGTGTTTTAGGAATCTTGGTAACTTAAGGATTAGAATTATACTTATAAATAAACAGATAGAATATGGAATCAGTAAACAGTCTTAAGTTTATCTATAGTTTATTTATATCTATATTCTATCTATCTTTTGAGGGTAGGGGACGTTTTGAGATCGCTTAGGAGATAAGCGAGTTAGGGGGTCGAATTACCCTCGCCAACCACAGCTCATTTACCTGCGCCTTAAGGGAAAGTTATAGCAGGGGTGGAGAAAATTACCACCAAGGTTGGAAGAGTCCAGTTCATGTCGTATCCTTCCAAAAATGCCGGTTTTAAAGGAGGGAGAAGAAAAAACTCTCCTCGGGATTAAAGAGGTAATCTAAAAAGGGCTTTTACATTTTCATTTAATTCATGACCATTGATATATTATGGTTATGCTTTATATGTAAGCTCTTGCTATAAATATATTAAAGCCATCAGGCTTCCGGTATAATTCTTGATATTATCCATTCATGTGTTTTTGCGCGCATTTTCCCGCTGCGTCCCTCCCTGTATCACAATCAATATATAAAGCTATGTATAAAGCTTTGCAGGTTGATATATATAGAGAGTTTGATATCTTTAGTTTTAAGGGGACACATTAAATTCCCAGCACTTTTTTTATTTGAAGTTTTATTGAAAAAGTTTTGTTATTATTGAAACTTAACAATCATATAAAGCCATCTCGAAGAGAAAAAAATTCATTTTGATCTGCCTGTTTATTAGAAATTTAAATTATTTTAAAAACAATTCCACTTTTTAAAATTCCCTATTAAATTTTCAAATATGTAGATTTTTTACTCAAATTTTATTGGTAGTGAAATACATTACTCAAAACTGTGCGTTGATTTTAAAGTGCATCTAATATTCGCTTACATAAAGAATTTTTTGCTTTATTATGAGGCGAAAAATGAGGAAATTTAGCAGTACCTCAATTTGTATCTTGAATATAAAAAAATACTAAGCAACTCAATGCCTATTGCATGCACAGTTTTATCATATACATAACGATAAACAAATACAAAAATTTTATAGCTCTATCTTAAAAAGGAAAATAAAAAAACCTTAAATTTTATAAACATGAAAGTAATGAAACGTCCAACATGGAGAAAAAGTCATTTAACGTTTTCATTTGCGCATGTTTTTCATTTGTCATCGTAAATAAAAATCTAAATAACTTCTGAAATATACAACACAAATACAAACAAACAAATTTATAGAAAAAAATACAGATGTTTACAAATTTATTTAAAACAAATGTTACAAATTTGAAATTTTGATAAAATAAATAGAAAGATAAGAGCAACGAAATAAGACGATAAAATGAAAACTGGCATTTTGGCTATCTTTTGGTTAATGTTTCCCCTAAATCAGCTCACTGGAAATATACTGAATGTTCTGTTACAACACAAACAATTCTAGACATACAGGATTCGGCCCATATACATAAATATACAACACAAATACAAACAATAATATAATAATTGTGTTGTATACTGAAATACAAACAATAATATAATAATTGTGTTGTATACTGAAATATACAACACAAATACAAACAAACAAATTTATAGAAAAAAATACAGATGTTTACAAATTTATTTAAAACAAATGTTACAAATTTGAAATTTTGATAAATAAATAGAAAGATAAGAGCAACGAAATAAGACGATAAAATGAAAACTGGCATTTTGGCTATCTTTTGGTTAATGTTTCCCCTAAATCAGCTCACTGGAAATATACTGAATGTTCTGTTACAACACAAACAATTCTAGACATACAGTATTCGGCCCATATGTAAATACGTTCAGGGACATAAAACAAGAAATTCATTTGTTTTGAAGAAAGTGTCTTCGGTATCGTTTGAAGTGTCTTGTTTGTCACTACTAGAAGTATAGGTGACACAGTTTTGTTGTATTCACAAGGTTTACATCATTGCGAATATTTATATATCCATCTTCTCTTTGAAGTGGTTTACAGATGTTGTAAACCACTTCAAAGAGATAGCGTCATCTGTGTAAACAGCCTTCAATTCATTTCGGATTTGTTGTCGTCTGCTTTCCAATCTGTAACTTAAGGAGACATACGACTGTTAAACCTCGACAATTTTCGGCTGAAAAAATTTTTCCTGCCTTTTCTGAACAATTTAAAGCAATATGCTTTAAAAAATTCCTATAATTATGAAACTTATGAAGGAAAATGTATCAGCTCTTCAGCGTAAACATTGAATATGGCCATATCTTTAAAGCGCTATATCTCAAAATGTGTCTTTTTGATATTGCGCGCACGATATCTCAAGAACTATTGAATATTTTTACATAAAAGGTTTACCGAATATGTATTTTGCTATGTTCTACAAACTGAACCACATTTTTGTACATATTTTTCCAAAGAAATGTTTTTTTGGGAGGTGGGGTGGAAAAGTTGTAATTTTAACTATTTTTAACATTTTTATTTTAAATTGGTATATAAAATAGAAATTAAATTTAAATGTTAACAAATTGAGGTTTAGTTTCTTAAAAAGACTGTTTGAATAACTTAGATACCCAAAATATTGTGTTTTGATAAATAATTTATCCGTAATCATGCGCGCAAGGTGACTATCTCATTTTTTCTCCAAAAATTATACCCATATTTATTACTTTCTTAAATACCAATATGAAGGTTTGAAAGTGTGTTTACGATAAGCGTGTTTTCTAAAAGAAAAAGTGAGTTTGTGAAATGCATTGTGTCAGAGATATAATGTATCGAATTTGACTGTTTTCCACCATTTTTTCGAAGTTTAAGAGTCGTATGTCCCCTTAATAGAAATCCATCCAAAAATTTTCATTTTAAATTTGATTGCTATAACATGCTATAAAAAAATTCGCTGCTAATTGTAATATTTTACGTAATAAAGATAACAGTAATAATAATTATCGATAATAAAAGTCTACCATTTAATGCTATAGCAAATATTAATAATTATGAAACACAAATAAAAAAGCACTCTTATGTCTGAAGTCTAATGCCCATCTTTATTATTTTTCCTCAAAAAACAAGCTAACTATCAAGAGTATAATATATTTTGTTTAATTAGCTAATATGTTTTATGAAAAATATTTATTATACACTCAAAAAAATATTATCTTCTTTTCATAATTTTTGTTACCGCTATCAGATAAGAATTGAAAAAATATACATACAAAAATATATTGTGTATAAAAATAACTAAAATTAGCTAGGATTGATTTCAGCATATCATATACCAGCATGAATTCAAGTGGATGCTGCCTATATTACGAAATTGATAACCATATTTTGCACGACCGTTTGTAATTTAACCCCTCATATCCTGCCGACATTTAATCATCCTTACAACTTCGTAATAGGTCCATTTTCTCCGAGGTATTCACAAGAACACGAAAAATGTAGCTCAGACAACAATCAGTCGACGGGAGTTAAAGGAAGAAATTAGTGTTTAAAATTATTAATGAAAGTATTTTAATTACTTAAAAAAAGATTTTCCTCTTTCTTGCAGTTATTGTGTACCAAACCTTATCTAAGGGAGCAAAAAAAGTTACTAATAAATTTATTAGGGATATAAAAGATTAAAAAATGCAGTAAAATCTGGAATCTCTGACAATCCAAATCATTGAACTGATCCTGGTCTTTGCAAGTTGTATTTGTTTTGACAATATCAAAGCGTCATCGTAATCCTTCTCTTGTTAGTTTACCTGATTATTTTCCTCTGTTTAATTTATTTATATTTATGCCCTATTTCGAATATGCACGAGGGCTAATCTGGGATGTACTTCGAAACTTTCAACCGTGGTCAGTTATGAGGACGACACCTGAGCTGGCACCACTCACTCCGAACTTCCGCGCCAAACCAGAGGGTGGAAGGATGACCCCGAACGGAGCTAGCACCACTCACTCCAAACTTCCGCGCCACACCAGAGGGCAGGAGTTCGACCCTGAACTGAGCTGGGACCACTCTCTCCAAACTGTCGCGCCAAACCTGAGGGTGGAAGTTTGACCCCGAACTGAGGGTCAGCTTATAGGGCGATTTACCTTTGATATCGGGCTCGAATCGAAATTTTTCCCTTCCCAGCACAGAGTCCTTACCACTAGGCCACAGCGACCTTTTATCTTCTAAGCGTTTGGATTTACTTTCCTATAAAGTATTTTATACCCTTAAAAGCCAGATTTTTTAAAAAAACTAGAAATTAAAATACATTTTGACCTTCATATCCTGAATAAAACATCGGAAAAAAATCTTTAAAAATTCCTATTTTGTTTTAAGTATGGTTTATGGCTAAAAACCGTTTGTTTCCAACTGGCAACACTGGGCTTTATTTCGGAAAAAAATTCCTATAGTGTCAAATACAGATGAATTTTAATAATTAATGATACGGATAAGGAATTTCCTTCAACATTGTAGAATAAAATATGGTATTCTCAAGCTTACAAAGCTAAAAAGATAGAGCCTCAAGTGAAAAACATAAGTTTTTAAAAGAATTTTTCGGCACTCAGGCTGCCATCTATATGTCCCAAATTGATTTAATAAAAATTTTAATATGTATCCTATTGGTAACAACAGGCATTAGAGAGCCTCAGTCTTATTCTCAAGATTTTAGAAGACAAAATTGGAAGAAGACAATATGTTGCTAAAAGGCAACACTGGGAATTTAAGGTTTAAAATTTAATCTTCTAGGTCTATTTAGCATAGCGAAATCACCTTATATGTGATACTGACTACATGTGAACTTCAAAGTTTCCAATTTATTGAATGATATTACTCCTTACAACTTAAATGATGAAACACAAACTCTAATTTTGGACATTACCTTTATTTTATTAACATTATTGTTAATCCAAATAGTATTATTATTAATTGATGTTATATTATCATCATTGTTATTCGATATAATTAATATTTGATAATCGTTACTAATGAATAACTAAAGAAAAATTAATGATCGGCATTTGAGCTGTTTTCAGAAGTGCAAATAAGCCATTCATTGAACTAACACCTGGAAATATATCAATAGTTCAGTGTTTCTCAACCTTTCAGTATTTGCGACCCAATTTTCAATCATAATTTTCATCGCCCCACCTATCATACAATAACAATGTCTACGATAATAATGCAATTTTTGGTATTTTAAGGCTAAAGCTACACTAGGACCTTAATTACAAACCTTATAAATTACCAAGAATAAGTAAATTATTGATACTTGACAACACCAATCCGCTGCATTCACAAAACCAGAATTGCTCTCTCTTACTATCTTTTAGTCTATATTAGTCTGTCTTACGTCCAAAATATCGGACATTCTCGCGGGTTCGACGAGAGGAGTCATTAATAATTATTAAACTTGTTTTTATTTTGTCATGATAAGTTATAAGTCGCGAGAAGTCCGTCGACTCGCTAATAATCGTTAAATTTGTTTTTATTTTAGAATTGATGAGTTAATTATTAAATACATTGTGCAGTACTGATATAATAATATTTATAAATGTAGCATATAAGTGTAAATGTCTATTTTATTTTTTATTATGTCTGAATGTATTTTGTTTTACTTTTCTTTCAGCAAAATAATCATTTTTTAAATAATATATTCTATTCGATATGCTCGAGCGTCCCATTCAGTGTTATCATGCCCACCGAAGGGGCCCTCCCCACATGTTTAGAATCGCTGCAATAGTTATTTGACCAGTCAATTCTTAAAAGGTTTACGGAATGCTGATCTGTTTTCATGATTATTCTCTTTATCAATAACTTTTTATAGAAGTTTTTACTTTTTCTCTGAGTGATAAGGACATAAATAATCGAAAAACGCATTTCGCGCGAGCTCCTTTGCGCATGCTATTAGATGTTACAAGGATCATCCTGACTGTAAAAACCGATTGGGTATATCAGAACAAAAACCAAAGGTATCATAACAAAACCTTATTTACAACAGTACTAAATCCAAAGATATTATTCTATAGAATTGTCATTGTTATTGAGACATTTAACTCGTTAACACCCAGCGTCCTTTTTCTGAGGCAGTTAGATACATTTGACTTCCGTGGCCGAACCGAATGCTTTCATTTTTTTTGTTTGGTTTTTGCTTTGTCTTTGAAGTCAATTGGTGGCATTTGGTGGCAGTCAACATTTCACTTCCCTGGCCGAATCGAATGCATTCAATTTTTACTTTCTCGTATACGAAGTATACAAATCGAAAGTATTGTAATCGTCTAAAAATTCGAACTCGAGATTTTGACGAATCTCCACGTTTTAGAACTCCCTGAATCCGAAAATGTTTGGCGCAGCTTGGCCAATTCTGGCCCTTGTGCCATAAAACCCCAATCAATCAATCAATCAATCAACCTGAATCCGAAAAACACAATTTTGGAATTATGTCTGTGTGTCTGTGAACACGATTACTCGAAAACTATTAGAGCTACGGGGATGAAATTTGGCATGTGGTCTTTAAACATAATTTGTAGGTTTCTATCAAATCTTGGACAAAATCCGTCAACGGGAAGTCTGTTTGTCTGTATGTCCGATTTCATGCGAACACTATAACTGAAAAACTTGAATAGCTATATGGATAAAATTTGGTACACAGTTTTATCGTCATGAATGTAGGTCCGTATAAAATTTTGGGCCAAGTCCGTCAAGTGGTTGACTTTGCATATTTGATTTCTTCGCCATTGTACGAAGCAAAAGAAATGCACGCGGTTTTACTGCTGTTCCCGTAATACGTTGTCTTGGCTCACTGCCAAATTCTTCTCGAATAAAAGTGAATTAATTATGGAGTGTTTTCTTTTAATTTTTCTTTCACGCCGAAACATTTTGTCAATAAGAGTTGCATATTTGATTTTGCGGTTAGTTTTATTTCGTATATTTCGTAATGCATTATTTTTACTCTGACAGAGCGAAAGTAGTTGTTAAAAGTAAAGTTATAAAGTAACAAACCAAAATTAGTGTCAATTGAGTCATCAGTTCTGTTTTTCATGCTTTTTTAAATTTCTTAAGCACTCTGCCAATGTGCATGATATTTTCAACTACAACTATCGGTAGTAAATTTGTAACAATCAGATCGGAGATATTGCTGGCAAGCTAAAAGGCTGCTTAGATGTGTGCAAATCTTTTAGTAACTTATATTAGATAATTGAAGTTTGGTATGTGGTCTTCTAATTTATCCACGCGGTGGGAGGGGAAACAGCACCTTTTTGGGGAAGTTTACGAGAAAGTTTAGGGGAGGCCACTCCCGCTGGTTTTTTTGTTATTTTTTTTGCTTTGTCTTTGAAGTCAATAGGTATTACCAAACTCAAACCTCAACTTTAACATACGCCACCAGTTAATCAGATTCTACTCAAAATACTTTTCAGCAGGCACATGCCACCAGTTAGCATGAATTTTACTTCAAAAAAGTTTTCAACACCATATGTGCCACCATTTAACTCAGATTTTTGACATCAAAATGTATATTTTGAAATTTTAGTTCGTTTGATTTGTTTTGAGGTTAATGAATTAGAGTTATTTTATTTTCTGATATTTTACTATATTTAAAAATCTTTATTTATTAAAAAAATTTATAAAAATATATTTTTTTTACTAAATTTAATTTATTCAATATTAACCTTGTGTTTTAGATACAATTTAATACAAATTTATTGAAATCTATGCTTTTAATGTAATTTAGGCGATAATGGTTTAATATGAAGAGGGCATGCGTTTTATTAAAGTTTCAGTCACTTACAGATGAAGTCTACGCTGGCAGGTGACCAGTAGACTTCTTCTTAAGCACTCACTCACCTTTCAAACAAAATTTAAAAATGCTATAAAGCATTATCCTGCAGATGGAAAACTTATCTTCACAAGCGCACATATTAGCTTACTATTTTAAATATCTCCCACCCAATTATTGTTTTTTCGGACGTTATTTCGTTCTCTATCCTTGAATGAATGATTAAAAGATATAAAAAGATATGGTAGTTACTAACTATCTAAAAAAATGAAAGATCATAAATGCTACCTAACTTATTCTTCTGATCCTCAAAAAAAAAAAGAAATAATGCATTTTGAGAGGTATTTTTAAATCAGTTCAGACTACCTATTATCGCATATTTAATACTTCTTATCACTTCCTTAATAATTTAAGATAGTGATGAAGCAGCTAAACATGCTGATAATCACAATTTCTTTTTAACGTTTAACTTGCACATTTAAACCGTTGCACTTTCTGAGAAGCACATGTTATCATGGCAAAATATTCAAGGTGGCTTCATTTTAATAAGGGTTCATACAGATTCACGTTCATTATCATTATTGTTAATCCAAATAGTATTATTATTAATTGATGTTACATTATCATCATCGTTATTCGATATAATTTTTATTCGATAATCGTTACTATTCAATAACTAAAGAAAACATACTGATCGGCATTTGAGCTGTTTTCAAAGTGCAAATAAGCAATTCATTGAACTAACACTTGAAAATATATCATTAGTTCAGTGTTTCTCAACCTTTCAGTTTTTGTGACCCAATTTTTAATAATAATTTTCATCGTCCCCCTCATACAACAACAATGTATACGATAATAATGCATTTTTGGTATTTTGACGCTAAAACTGCACTACGACATTAATTACAAACCTCACAATTTACGAAGAATAAGTAAATTTATTGATCTTTGGCAACACCGAACCGCTGCATTGACAAAACCATAATTCCTGTCTCTTATTATCTTTTAGTCTCTATTGCTCTGTCTTCCATCCACCATATCAGACATTCTCGCGGGTTTGACGAGAGGAGTCATTAATAATTATTAAACTTGTTTTTATTTTGTCATGATAAGTTAAAAATACATTGCACAGTACTGACACAATCCTATTTATAAGTGTAGTATATCAGTGTAAATATCTATTTTATTATTTACTAGCAGTACGCGCACGGCGTTGCCCGTGGAATCAGGACTTCAACAAAATGAAAAAAAAAAAAAAACCCCGCCCACAATGACATGAAAAAGCTTTGAAAACAAAATCAAAACAAAAGATACACATTATTGATTTTCCCGCTTATTTTTTTTCGCGATAAACAATAATAACAAATTGCAACGTGAAAATTATTATGCTGCAAGTGCAGATGTATAAATACGTTAAGATACTGCCGAAAATAATAATCAGTCATTCAATTCAAGTTTATGACGTCACCTCTCCTTGAACCAATCACATAGCCGTCTGCGTTCTGAAGAAGTGCCGCACGAGGAACTCTCTCCATAAAAATAACTCTCAACCGCCCATAAAAAAATTAATTTAAAAAAAACTTGAAAAGATATTTTAACCGTTGTTGTTTTAAATCCGACACAACCGTTCTACTTATAAGCTGAAAAAAATTGAAAATAATAGTGTTATTAGAAAGTCGGATGCAACAAATTTAAAATCAAAAGTAACATCCTGATGCCAAAACTGGGTATTTTTTTTTAAATTTCTCAAAATTCCGTAAATTGCGTTAGAAATTCAAAACTAACTTCATTAGAACGGAAATCGCGTGCTCTTTCCGATGGTGTATCTGTTTTTGTCGTACAGTTATTTGAAACCATTCTATTGAGAAATTAGTGCGATAAATCAACCAAAACAACACAAAACATTAAATAAAAAAAATTTCTAGATTAAATTTTAAAATTTAGGCTTCGAGGTGCATTCAGTCACCATTACGACTACATGTGTGCCAAATTTCATGGCTGTAAGTGATATAGCTTCGTCTGGACATCGCAGACAAACACACACACACACAAACATTGCCTTTTATAAGTATAGATAATGTCAATGCATTTTGTTTTACTTTCTTTCTAGGACACTAATCAATTTTTTGAATAATATTTTCTTTTCGATATGCTAGCGTTCCCATTCAGCGTTATCATGCGCCCCCCGAAGGGACCCTCCCCACATGTTTAGAATCGCTGCATTAGTTATTTCACCAATAGTTTCTTAAAGACTTTACGAAATGATGATCTGTTTTCATGACTATTCGCTTTATCAACACCTATCTTTTAAAATTGTTTGCTTTTTCTCTGATTGATAAGAACATAAATAAACGAAAAACGCATTTCGCACGTGCTCCGCTGCGCCTGCTATTAGAGGTTACAAGGGTCGTCCTGACAGTAAAGAACGATTGGGTATATCACAACAAAAACCAAAGGTATCATAACTAAACCTGATTTACAACAGTACTAGATCTAAAGATATTGTTCTATAGAATTGTCATTGTTATTATTGTCCCGTTTAAACTAGAGAGTGTAACGATACGGTGGCTGCACAATTACGTACGCAGTATGAAATTTGTAAAATCGAAGTAAATTATGAAAATTTCCTAGTGCTTATGTGTCAGCAGCACCACTCATTTCCTTTTAAAATGGGGAGAGCTAACGTTTATTCAACAGTTCTTTGATTGAATTTGTATTTGTGCTTAATGCGTGCTTGAAATGCGTCCTGCCATAACTGAGCTCGCTTTACTCGTAAAAGTCTTTTACACTAGAGAGTGTAATGATTCTGCGACTCCATAATCACGTATACACTATGAAATTCGCATATATGCCTCGATTGTGTAAATTTGATTGTGTGTACGTGACAGTCTCTCTCCCATATCTCGTATAATTTCCCATAAAGTTCACCATAAAAACAGTAAAAATCAGTCAAAAATTAATTGCATACGATATGAAAATAAAACATACACACACCACAGCACATCAAACTACGCACATCACAGCACAGACAAAAACTGCACTAGTAGAAGTCATTGAATTAAAAATTCATAAAATTGAAATTTCTTCTTAGATAGAAGGGAACAAATTCCGTCAGTCACTGACAATCCACAGCCACAAAACACGGGAATATCCCTTCATTTGTTAAAAAATGTTAATTGAATAAAAGTTGAGCTCGTTAAAAAGTACCTTCAAGTCTTACACAGGAAGAAAACGGCCAAAAGTCAAGGGTGGTGTGGGAATTTCGAGAGGGACGTGCCAGCTTAGGTGTCGTTCTCGTCATCTGACCGTGGTTAAAAATTACGAGGTCCATCCCAAAATAGCCTTTGTGTTGTTTCTTAAACAGGACGTCAATATTCCTAAACTAAATCCACCCTTTTGAGGTCTCATGATATATTTAAATTTTTCTTTAAGTCGTTTCAAAAGTCAAAATTTTATAATTGCTTATTGTTTTTACCAGCAAAGTGTTAAAAAGGTCTTACTAGCAAGGTAGTACATTAAGACATGAAGTTATAATAATATATAATATCATTATAGTAAGTGCCAATAAAATCTTATAGGAGAGCGAAAAATAAATTTCTTGCCTGTCAGTATTTAATGTAAGTAGCAACATCTAGCAGCGCATTTTTCAGCTATTTAGAATTTGTTGGAGACTTAACATCTTTTTACAGGTTGAAAACCTTCGTATTTGCTACGTTTTGACGTTATAGTTTCAAAGTTCATAATGACTTATTGTTTTTGCCAGCAAAGTTGTAAAATGGTTTTACCAGCAAGGTAGTACATTAAAACATGGAGTTATGATATAGTTATAAAAATATTATTATAGTAAGCGCCAAAAAATCTTATAGGAGAACGAAAAATAAATTTCTTGCCTGTCAGTATTTAATGTTAGTTGCAATATCTACCAACGCGTTTTTCAGCTATTCAGAGTTTCCTGGAGACTTAACAGCTTTTTAAAGGGTTCAAAACCTTGGTATTTGCTACGTTTTGACGTTATAGTTTTATTGTTGTTGTTCTTTCTGTTTTTTGGTGCTTGCTGCGTTTTCCTTTTCCTCTTCGAACTAAGAGAGGCCTGAAAGTTTGAGATACATCAAATTCTCGAGGTTGAGTGTTTTGACTATTGCAATTACTTCGCATACATAAAAGTAAGTATTCATATTGCAGCATATTATTAAGTTAATTGTGTTTTGTTAATTCATACCGGTACCATATAGGGTATATTTACATTTAACAGCCCTAAACTTGTTTCAAAGAGTGAGACACGAAACCGGTAATTCTATTGCAAACCACAAATCTAGTAGCCAAAAGAGTCAAGGTTTCATCTCTGACCTTGTTTTTTTCTTCCGTTTCTATCCTCAGCTGCAGATTCTCACTTTTCATGTAATCAAACAGGAAAAAAACTTTCTCCTTGAATCTTAATATGATTTTGGAACCATTCTCGTGTCTGAAGTGTCTTAGTCGAAGTGACGCTTGAAAACACCGAAACTACGCATTTCTTCTCATCAAGAAAAAGAAGTTTCATGAAACCTTTCATCCCGGCGAATAACTAATTTACTTTACTATTTTCCTAACAAGCATGCTTTTGTCACCGCTGCCAGCCTGGAGTGAAGGATATGTTTGACGTGGTACATTGGTCCAGAAAAGTTATGTTTTTATTGAAAACACTTTAAAACGGAACTATTTTCAAATCCTTATATTATAGTGATTTGAGCAAGGTAAGTTTCATTTTTTCTTTAATAAACCACTTTTATTTAATTCGACTTTTTTCATGTTTTAACACGAAATTTTGTAATCAATATTTAACGAATTTCCTGATGAGCTAAAGTTTCCATATTTTGTACACATTTGTACCCTCGGTGATAATACATTTTTTCAAATTTTTTGTACTTAACCCTGCTGTTCTGTTCGCATTTACTAAGCACATGTAACGTCCGGGTCAATATGACCCGAACTCTAAATACTAAGAACAAGGGCCTATGTTCTCCACGCTTTCAGAACAATATTATATTTAGATATAAACAAGATATTTTTTGACAGTATAAACTTGTTATCTTTGAAAAATAATACAATGAAGATTTAAATAAAAACATATGTATGTAAAATAAAAAGATGAATTAGAATGTGTTTTTAAAATCTTACCTAATTTTTATTTACAATTCGGGCAAAAATATGATACTTGTTGCTTACAGATATGTTTTTTACAATTCTTGCACAAGATATTTGTTTTATTATCAATGCTTGATTGATGGAACAGGTATTAGGCAACTTTATTACTCAACTGTAAATTAATAATGATGGTAATGATAAATCATTTTGCAGTTCATCCTGTATTCTTTTGACTTTATTACGTGTCTCTTGATTTGATTAGATGTTTTTGCCTGAATATATGAAGCAATTAATAATTTACATAATTCTTCTAAAAACAAACTTTTCATTAAATTATTTTCATACCATAGTTATTTATGGATGTCCAGAGAATAACAAATCTATACTTATAAAAGGCAATGTTTGTGTGTGTGTGTGTATCTACGATGTCCAGACGAATCTAAAACACTTACAGCTATGAAATTTGGCACACAGGTAGTCGTAATGGTGACTGAATGCAGGTGCAAACAGAAATTTTAAAATTTAATATAGAAAATTTTTATTTAATGTTTTGTGTTGTTTTGGTTGATTTTTCGCACTAATTTCTCAATAGCATGGTTTCGAATAATTGTCCGACAAAAATAGATACACCATCTGAAAGAGCACGCGAATTCCGTTCTAATGAAGTTAGTTTTGAATT
>BGPR01031885.1:0-17497 GCA_013235015.1 Araneus ventricosus | reverse complement strand
TTGGATGTAGGCGTCGTCCAACTTAATCCTACAGATCAGGGGTGGGGAAACTTTTTTTGCACTGAAAGGCCTCATAAAATTTTGGCGGTTGTGCAGAAGGACGCAGGAGCAGGATCTTAAAGGTTATTATTCTGTAATTATTATTATATTACAGAGAAATATATTACTTCAATGCAAATTGTAAATAATCAGTAGGGCTGCATTAGAAACTCAGAAAGGCCACAGATTCTCCAACCTTGCTATAGACTTCCGGCATATAAAAAATTAAACAGTCGTGCGATTTAAAACCTCATGTATGATTCTAGCCTAAAGTAAATCTTGCCATTAAAATAACTTTATTTGTTTATTTTAAATATTAGAGTGGAACTTGGCGAATTTCAACATTTTGAATTCGAATTCGAAAGTAATTCGATTTTTTCCCGATCCTTTGAATTTTTTATTAATATAGTATTAATATACATTCTGAATTCGAAGTAGAAATTAAAACTTTAAAAAGTTATTTTAATTTTTGAATTGCTTTTGTTAGTTGAATGCACCTCTACCTTCGTCATCAATGAACTTACGGGAATAAATTTTAAAGACCTTAATTCACGTAAAGAAATTTACTGATGAACAATGTATTTACTCAAAAAAACTATGAAAATTTCTTGATATTTTAAATTTTTTGATCATGTTAGACGTTAAATAGATTGTTTATTTTGAAGTTTCATTGTGTACAGTCAGTGTATTCAAAGTATTGTATAGTTTTTGCTCATTCAAAATAGCTAATAATTTTTTGAAATTATTGTTTTAAAATTTATTACACATCATTTAATTATAATTCATATCAGTCTATTTATCAAAATCATCCGTTGATTATTTATTAGGAATGCAATATTTATTAAAACATCAAACCCGGTAAAAAATTTAGCGACATCTCCTCATGTCGCCAATAGTCCCCCATCTGTCGCCAAAACTCTGGAAAACCTCATGACACAGAGATTAGTGTACCATTTGGCGAAAAACAAACTTCTCAGCGATCGCCAATTCGGCTTCCGCGAGGGAAGATCCGTGGACGCTGCTCTAGACAGACTCCTCAGCGCAATAGATTTTGCCTGTAGAAAAAAATCCAAGCACGTACTGGTGATGTCAATAGACACCAAGGGTGCCTTCGACAAACGGACTGATTTACAGACAGAAAGAAAAGAAAGAAAATGGCCCTTCCCGACCCAAGACTAAACAAAAATTAACTAATTTCTTAAAATCCCATTGTCGAATTTACATTCGGACATCCAACTGGTACAGTAACTGTGATGGTTGCAAGAACAGGGCGAATTTATATCATTTTTTCGATTACAATACTGTATATTTCTTATATAAGAAAGGAATGGACCGTAGGAATATATTAATTAGTTAACACTTTTAAAAATTCCTGTTCTATATGGGGAATCCAATATCCCAAAATCATTTTATCGTTCTTACCTACGCACTGCAAACTCAGATATGACCATTTGTTGTTTTCGCAGGTTGCATAGACCTCTCTGCCGTCTTTCTCCTTGAAGCCTACATTACAACGAAGAACTGCTCTGTGTCGACTGACTTCCAGCTGGCCGTTGGGAACGGATTTCTCTGGTGGATGCAGACACCATTTATCTACAAAGAGAAGAAAGGACATTGAATGATGTAACCTTCACATGTCAAACATAACTGGGCGTCATATGCATATGTAACTGCTAATTCGGTCATTCACGATAGTTCCGCTCCACGCAAATGGCGTTGTATTTCCATTTTTTTAGATCAACGACTTAGGTGGGTTGTTCACGACTGCTTCACGCAAGGCAAATCCATCCACTACCAGTCTTCTCCGATATTCTTGGTGAACCACACACTCCAAATCTCCCTTCCGCATACACACTCGTAGATATTCCCGCCGTTGTTGATTTATGACCAAAAAGTCTAAATGGAGGGGAAGATATCGGGACAAGTTGGAACCTTCCACTCCACAACGCTAAAATACTGATTGGTGTTTCACATTGACGACAGGTGTTGGCGTGAAAAGGTCGAATTCGCCTGGCATATAGTGGACATGAATGTCTAGCCTTAGATACCATGGAAATTACATGAAAGCAGTCTAAAATGCTAGATCTTTTAAAGTTCATTTAATGAACGTCAATCAAATATAGATGGACATTTTCTAGTAAAATAACTTAAAACTTAAAATTTTGCCTACAACAGTACGCTATATCCATAAACTTTTTGACTGCTGCTGAATTCTATCAAATAAATTAATAGACTTTCATATCTGTTTTGTGACGTCAATCTCGTCATAAGCAGGAGACGTAGGAATTCAAAATGTTTAGTTGTTGGCGACAGTAACTAGATGTTGGTCTAAAGGACATACTGCGCATGTGCCTGTTATCTAACTTCTCAAGCTGTATCAGGCTTTGAAATATGTGCAGCCAATTTCACAACGCTATATTGTTAGACTTTTGTATGTTGTAGTACAAAAGTGAAAGATATTTGAACTGTTTGCGTATAACGGAATTGCCCAAAGGTACAGTGATATTATTATTTTTTTTCTTTTTGAAAATCTGTTGTCAACAATTTTGTTTATGTGTGAAATGATTTATCTGATGAAAAAGAGGGAAAAATTTTCATTACGATTGGGAGCATTTTTTGAATTATAAAATTTAGAACGTATCAATTTCATTTCACCTTTGGCGTTTTAATTATACTGCCATGGCCTTAAAATTAAGAACTCTTCATTTTTTGGTTGCATTTTTTAATTTGCTCAGACAGTAGAAGTTTCTTTCTTCTGCAAACGGTCGATCGAAATCCGTACGAATCACTGAATAGGAGTTTCTATCACTTTTGCGTGTAGTGTAGGCACACACCCACAGTAAAACGAAATATAGGCAAAAGTTATAGGTTCTAAATTTTATCGTTTTTAGCTCTTGGAATGTTTGATTTTACTTTGTGTGTTTTACTTCAATGCTTAAAGTAATAAATTCTTTGAGAATAAAGTGCTGCTAAATGGGGTTACTTTATACTCTTGGAGGTAACTTTTCACTAGTATGAATTTTTTTGTTAAAAAGTGGAAAATAGATCAATTGATTATTGGTATGGGATTAAAATATTTTTTTCGTTTGCTGGAAACTCTGACAAGAATATTTCATTTCTTAAACGCATATCACAATCCTTCAGGAGGTTACAGAACAAATAAAACAGTGAGCCACTCTTTTAGGGAATATTTTATTGCTGGAAAACCTGTCTCTGGTGAAGAAACTAGAAAGTTTTCTTACATTGGGTAACTTTGCATCTAAAAAGTGGATACATTTTCACCATGGAGTTTTTCAGTACAAAGCAACCTCGGTTGAGTTTCTTAAAAATTTATTTTTATATTAATTAATAATAAGAACAATGTTTTCTTTTGCTTTAGATGTTCCCAGGTCATATAAAAAGAAGTTAAGGACTTGTAATTATATGGACTTCTCTGCAGAGACCGTCGAAACTTGCTTTAATGCCATTTTACAATGTTAGTGTACTCTTAAAGAGGCAGAAGCTTTTTTTGATACCCTAGGCCTTTTCCTTAAATGAAGAAAGTTACTTCATATAAGGAAACCTTGAACAACTTTTAAATTTAGGAAACCCTTAACACTAAATGTTTTACGAAAAACGAGTGCTTAGATATCCTCTTCATAGAACTTTACCTCCTGTGATTATATGTAGGCAGTTAGTTATTCATGATAATTTTCATCAGTGTTTAAATGCTTGTCACCCACACACAGGAAGGTGTGGCATCATCGCGGCATCTGGCAATATCCTGAATTGTAATTACATGCAGATCGGATCCGCCCTCTTTGTGATGTCACCCATCGACCAATAGCGACGAGCCTGTTGCAGTATTTAAGGACTGATTGCTGCTGTTCATTCTCTTCTTCTTTTTGTATCATTTCATAGCTAGCATGTTTAATGATCTTATGATTTGATTTAGGATTTTAATTTGGTTGTTGTTTTATTAAATTTGTTATTTTGTTATCGAGTAGTCTTGCTTTGACTTTGTCACCAGTTCTGTGGTTTCTCACAATGGAGTACTTCTGATATATGTGGAATACAGGTATGATAGGTTGAGAAGCTGAGTAGTGTAGTATCGTACTAGTTAATATGAAGTACTTGAGTGTCAATCGTTCTATGTACCGAATACCTCAGCGGCTAGATTAGTAAATCTCACCTCTACACATGCCGTAAAGTTAACCTGACCTCGACGTAGGCCTAGAAGTAACAAAGTACTTACAGGATGGACTTCATTCATTTTAAATAAAATTAACTTTTTAATTTGTCGGGATTCCAATGGAAACTTGGAAAATATGGAACTCCGCTCGCGTGAGTTTGAGTGTCAACTTTTTTCATCAAATCTTCAGTGTTCGCAGATAGTTAACCACAACGCGATTTGTTATGGACGTTTTCGAGACCTTCCATAAACAATTTCTCACTTTAATGTCACTTTTTGCATAGTCACACTAGCGTAGAGAGAGAAAGTGGCGCTTGGGTCATAATATGATTTTTTCACCCCTTCACCTTTTATCATTAGTGACTTAGCTTGTGTAAACGGCGCCCAGGGCATGGCATTTTTTCGCCTCCTCATCAGATTTCACTTTATTAATTGACATAAACGCATTAAAATTTTCTCGCCATGTCCAGTGACGATTTGTTTTAATCCAATCACCATCAGGGGATTAACAAGTGTAAATGGTGCTGGGATATGGTATTGTCTTTTCTACACCCCATAATATTTTGTCTTAAAAATAGCATAGACATAGTAATATTTTGACTCCATGGTGCCCCCGTCAACTGGTTCCCGGGGCATCTATATACCCCTCGCTCCCGATATACACCCCTATACACACTATCTATACACCCCTATACACACCATCTATACACCCCTATACACACCATCTATACACCCCTTGCATAGTCACAGATACTTCACATATCTAGTGATGAATATCCGCAGTTTCTCTTTTCTAGTTTTAAGAACATCCGACGAGGCACATTTCTTTTACTTAATCATATTAACCTTACAGTACGGTACGCCAGATTCGTATTCTGCTTAGAAAGAATACCGGGAGTCTCTGTGTGCCCACTCATTCTTTGAGGAATGTTTACACTTGGACAATCACTGGTTGTTACTGCTCACGTGTCTTCAACAAAGCATTGTCAAGTAAAGGCATAATTGTGGCAAGTAAATTTTTCCATTAGTCAGTAATCTGACGTCAAGGCCGCACAAAAGTACAAAAGGAAAAAAGAGAGACATCGTCATGACATTTGGGACAATGGCCAAAGGAAATGTACATTGGACGACGACAACTTATCTTGTCTTTTCGGGGCTTGTGAACGTCATCCACTAATTCAGAAATTTATCATGGTGGCGTGACCCCTTATTGCAGTAAGCTATTGTCGTGTGTAAGCAGAGTTTACGCGGGCTTGAATTTTCCGCGTTGTTCACAAACACATCTCTCGTATAAACATTAAATAAAGTAGAAGGAATATTGACTCACCGTCTTTCGCAAAAACTTGAATCTTGCACAGTTGGATGGAGCTAGCCGTGTCAGAGGAAATTTGTACAGTTATATCTCCAGTTTTCACGTCGTTCTTCTGATAGTGGTCAATGCCGCACAAAGCTGATCATAAAATCATAACATATACAAAATTGTAAGGGACTTTAGTATGTTACGCACATTATTTTATGTCTACCAATAAAAAAAAACCCTCTATTTATGACCGCCAAGATAAATATAAGCCGTGGGAACACTTATCTATGAACTATAGGGGCTTTCCTTTTTTGTATGTTTTCAACTGGAATTTGCCAGTATTTCATATTTCTCCGCTCCCATCAATATTATTTTAACATGATGTTAAAGAGCTTCTATAATTCAAATTTATTTTGATTATTTCGAAATTAGAAATAAATTTATAAAAAAATGTTTCTATTTCTGAATTGTTTCCATCAGTTAAAATAGATTTCAACTTATTACTGCATTCATTTTTTTATTCTTCATTAACATTTTAGTAAATTTTTAAACTGTTATTGTGAACATACAGAAACTGTCGTAGGGTGTTTCTATAAGGCAATAACCCAGAATTAGTGCAAATATTCATCATTTTATGTTTTTCCCCTCAAGTCATAAATGATTAGGGGTACAATTATTACTTATTTGTGTTTATATTCTCAGTAAACATGTTCATAGGGATATATGAAAACTAGTTTTAGCACATTGGTAACCATATAAAATTTCTGAAAAAATATTCTAAAAATTTTACGAATTTTAGGGCTTTATAGGCAAACTTCTCCGTAAACTTAGAGGTTTGAAACTTCATATACTTTCAGTTAGGATAAAAAAGAAAATGGAAAAAGCCCTGGGGAGGAATGTTTTTTAACAAAACGTTTTTTGAGATACACTATTGCTTCACACATGCGAAGTTGAAAATTATTTACTACTATTACTCATATTACATCTAATACTTAAAGTATTTACTTCGAATTTTAATAAAAGACCTTACAACTATATTGTCACATATTCTGTAAATTTGGTATGATTTGCATGTTATAAACAAAAAACATGCGGAAATATTTGGGATTGTTTTAAAAAATACCTTAATATCTTCCCCAATATATAGGATATTTTAACGGAAATTCAGGCAAGTATTGCGTACTGCAAACAAAATCTTTGAAGGAAATTGTAAATCATTATTAGCTTTTCGTGAAATGGCGTGAGGCCAAAATATTTTCTTCTTTATTGATTTCTGGCTGGTCCCCTATATGCTCTCGTGGCTGAATCTTCAATATAAATTGTGAGTTCGAGTCTATTCTTTGCATGTTCGAAGTTCGAGGGCAGATCGTCCAGCTTTTCTAGAAAAATTCGAAAATATGTGTAAATCCGAAATCCAGATAGTTATGATAATATAGTGTACATCGATTTAGTTGCAATCCTAATTATTGTTATCTGGGTAAATATTGACGTTAGTGTCATAGTCAGTATATGTTTCCTCATTATTTTTCACACCTTCTTTTGATTCTGTATCAGTAAGCATTAGAGTCTTGGTGGGGAAACATCGTTATGATTGAATGCGCTCAGGCATAATAATTCACAAAAAGCAATTAAATTGCGTTTATATTTTTTTCCACATTTTGATACTTTTCATGACAATTCGAGTGGATTATTAGCGCAGAATGACTAGTACTGGCTTTTGGGATATAAAATGTCACAAAAACGACCTTCCTTTCTTCATTTTCTGAATGCTAAGAAAAAGGATAGTATTTTATTAACTATCATTTTAATATTAATTTTTGTAGAATAAAAATAAAAACTTTCTACTTTGATTAAACATTTTATTATTTCATTTATTTTTTTACTATTTTTAATTTTATCTTTTTCTCTTTCTTCGATTAACAAATAATAATTATAAAATTTTTATCTATTAATTAAAATTCATTAAAAACAGTAAAAATAATATTAATTTAAGTACAAATTTATGAGGAAGGAATGGATGTATTGGAGGACGCGTAATAAATGTCAGTTAAATGTAAATCCTTTACTTTAGAGAATCATCCCTTATATTTTCAGATTATATTAGGATATTTATGCTCCTATTATGATTAACCCGGGAGGACGCGCTGCGGGCCTGCGAGGCCTGGAGGCTGCAAGAATTGATTACAGAAAATTAACCCCTGAACGAAAAACTACTAAATTCACAGTAGCTGAATTCAAGGTCATTTCACTTGTTATCTCAGAAAACAGACGGTTGGGCCTCCAAAGCCTGATATGCGCTCTCGTGTATTTGAGTAGGATTTCTAAAGAGAACAGATAGATAACAAGAATTTATCGATATTCTAAATACAGGCATGAAATGGAAAGATTGTCAAAGCTTTTATCTGAAATATCAACTAATTAAGAATCGGTTAAAGAAAAAAATGAAGAAATTGTTGATTTTGAAATAGCTAGAGATCATAAGTCGAATTCTGTAATGAAATTAGACAATGAATCGGATATTTTTGAATCCAACGATTATTTAGAAAAAGCATTTAGTTGAAAAAGAATCTAGTAAACCTTTAAAATAGCTGGAATTAACAAATGGTGTAAGAAAGAACCTCACAAAAATATGAGAACTTTTACGCACAGCAACATCATAAAACTTCTCGAAAATTTTGGTGAAGAAAAAGTTGTAGCATCGGTTCAAAATTCTAGGAAATACTTATTGATGAGACAGAAATTCATTAATACTTATTATATCCAGACGAATTCAGGTAATTTTGGGTGGCAAGGCCAATCTTTCCATAACTACATTTGAAGTACAAGCAATCACCGATCTGCTTCATTTTAATGCCCTCCTCAGACGAGATTTATATGACTTTTTTTTAAATATTTTATGTTCTGTACACTAGTGCAACAAATGTTGCCTATTAAAGTAAATGTAATTGTCTGCGCGTTTTGCTAAAATAAACAGATCCCAAGGCCTATGAAGCCCGACGCGCGTCCTCGAGTAAGTGTAAGTAAAGCGCGTCCACGCGGGTAATGACATTCGAAATATAAACAACATTCCTGTTAAAGATTCCAGAAATTTTTTGTAAGGTTTTCACAACAGAACGACAGTTTTTATAACTTGAGCATGATGAAATGTGTTTATTAACCGTTTATATTCTGACTATACTTGAAAGTACAGCTTTAATTAAACTCTTTAGTCATCGTAAAACGACCACTTTTCCTGAGAGTACTCACAAGCATGCGAAGAGTATAGATACTACAGCAAGCAGTAGATGGCAGCTGAAAGCAAAAATTAAATTACAGCTTTAATTATTATTAATTACAGCAGTACAGCTTTAATCAAACGTTTAGTCATTGTAGGACGACCACACTTCCTGAGAGTACTCACAAGGATGCGAACAGTATAGATACTACAGCAGGCAGTAGATGGCAGCTGAAAGCAAAATTAAATTATTTAAATTAATTCAAAAAATTCCCGGACAAAATTTAGGGGAAAATTGCTCTATTTGGAATGGTATCTTGGAATTCTATTGAATAATTGGACAATGAAATACGAAAGTTTTGTTCTAACGATGTACACGTAAATGTGGTGTATGGAATCACTTTCGAGAAAAAGAGCTACATGGTAACAGTTAGAGAACAAACGTTCTGGTTTAGGTATCATCAACTAATTATTGTAACAAAAGACAAAAACCACTTAGTCTCTTTCGAAGTAAGTAAAAAATATCATATTATATTCTGAGAGAGGATATTTGTTTGGCTACAATTTACAGAAATAATGTTAGTAGCATAGGTTAAAAATAGGTTTGGGGAGATTTTTATTTGTATCCAAAAGTTTCTCAGATGGATCCAGAAACATTTGACTAAATTGGACGGTTTAAATCAATAGAAGTATTAAATTTAAATAGAGGAGCAGCTCAGCTTTCAGTTCTGATAACTTGTAATCCTCATAAATTGAAGGTTGAATACTTCAAACGAAGAAGGACATTAAAGCCATCAAATGTTTATTCAAAAAGAAGAGAACCTGAGGTTATGTGGTTTTACATCATATGCGAGAAAACAGATGAAGAAGAACTGATATAGTGTATGAAATGTCATACATGGGTTCTACACTGGCTGCTAATGTGTATTTTATAATGAAAGAAAACTTTTGCCTTAGTTGTGCTTAAAGAAATTGGTGGCCCAATTTCAAATCTAGGAAACCAGTTTCCTTAACTGCACAGATGAAATAGTTTTTAATACTATAATTTTTCAACTTTAAAGTGTATTTCTTATAAAATTGCATTGTTTTGAAGATGAATAAATATAATAGGATAATTCTACTCCATTGCTTTTATTGAAATTAGTTAGAACCCTATCACTGTACATTGAAATTACTTCCCTATTACTGTACAATGAAATTAATTCTTTATTACTGTACATTAAAATTACTTTGCTATCACCTTTCATTAAAATATGTTCAAGTTGTCCAAAAGCACAATAAAAAAATTTGCTGGCAAATTAATGCAGGACATAAATATTTAAAAGAGAATAAGTCACTCAGTGATCCGTTATACCAGCATAATCCTTTGCTATGAGAGCATAATCCTCGCTTAGGGAAACAAAGCACAAAAGGAGAGTCCTGTCCTATTTTCAGTTGGTTGCTCCGTAGATGAAATGGCTAGATTACTAGTAATCTTGAGGGTTTAATTTAATGTCCAATTTTAAAGCAACATGGAAGCTATTTTTGGACAAGTCTCATCATCTTAAACTGTGGTCAGAGGATGCGGGCGATATTCGAGTTGGCAAACACGTAAAAAAAACACGTCACACCAACATGAGGGCATTTTCCCACCAAGAGCAGATATAACGTACACCAGCCTCATATACACGGTGGACCATTCGTTGAATCAGTCTCAAACCAGACATCCCCTGATCTCAAGACCGAGACTCACTACAAGACCACTGCAACCCTATCAAATTGCAAAACTTTAAGACGTTGTTACAATGAATTCTATCTATATCTTCAAAAGTTTAAGGAGGGCAGTTAAAAAACTTTTTCATTTTTGAGTTCGTTGGATGGCACTATGATACGCTTTTATTAGCCTAACTTTTTTCGAGTCTGAAAATTTCATATTTGCAAAGATGGAAATATGTAATCGATTTTTCATCTCGAGGAGTAGAGATCTGAAATATTGTACAGTTGTGTGTTGTCGATTTCATTGTAGTATTTCACTACTATTAATAGACTATTTTAAATTAAATTGTGATCTCACACCAGAGGGGTCCATCAGGCAGTGAATTTGAGAAACACAAGATTCTATAATAATTATAGAAATGAAATATAAAATATATTGAAGAGATCATAAAGAATAAAATGAAAAAATTATTAAAAAAAATATATGTTTAGAAACATGCTTGTGTTAGCGTACTGAAAAGTCATAAATATTTTTTCAAAAGTCCTGGTGGTCAAGACAAAAATAGTAAAAGTTTAAAGCACTGAAAGCAATACTATAAGGGAATAAAGTAAGAATGGTTACTATAAGAAAATATTGCGAGACTCACAAAGAATTAAAGCAGATTGAAAATGTGGTTGTCTTGACCTCCAGATTTTGTATAAATTATTTTCTAATATTTAGTACACGAATAAAAGAGCTTTTAAAAATAATATTTTATTAATAATTATTTTAATTGTTATTTTTTCAAAACGAAAGGAACGGTTGTGGTTTTAGAAAATAACCGAAAATCACTCTCTCTTCGGCTGTTCGGCGCGAAATAGATTTCTACGTTTCTGTTGGCTTTCTGACGCTGATTGATACTTTCGTGATCTCTTTACAGAGTAAAGAGACCATATACTGTTTGACAGCTCTGTAAGAGTCTATTGCAAGTACAGTCGACGCTCGTTATAACGACCAAACATTATAAAGATCATTCCATTATAACGACCAGTGATAAAATCCCCAACTGTGTTTCCCTATGCACTATGTTATTTTACTTTCGGTATAACGACCATCCAGTGTCGTCGAATCCCAATGCAAAAAATACCGGGACACTCTTCCCGGTATTTTTCCAAAAAGAACAAGTTTCTAAACTTAAATGGCCTTGATTATTGTATTGCCAAGCTTCGTAGATGTAGAGTCTTCAGTGTTACAGTTCATCTTTGACGGGGGGGCGGGCCCCCGGCCATTACCACTCACCACAGCGCGGAAATTAAAATAGCCTAGAATAAAAAATATGTCAAGTGCTATTGAGACTTTAAAATGTTTTTTGAAAGGCAAGAAAATAGAGAACATTATTTATCATCTTTAACTGAAACGAAAAATTATATTTTGCAAAAATCACGTATGCAGAAAAGACGAACAACCATTTCTGATTTTTTCTTTAGAAAATAAATGTTTTGTAAGTATATAACAACCTTTATTTTCTATTTTAAAATCTGTTTTAGAAATACATTTTTAAGTGATAAAATTTTATTTTTAATACCAATGATAAAAAAATAATTTCATTATTTAGTTGGAATCTCTTTAAAAATCGCCTATTTCTTACGGAACTACTAAGCGTGCATGTGTACAGTTTTTAATTATATCCACTATAGCGACCACTCGTTATAAAGACCTTTTGCTGTGGGACGCAGAGGTCGTTATAACGAGCGTCGACTGTAATCAAAAAATATACTTGCGTGAATTTGCATGGTATGTGGTCTCCCAACCAGAACCAGAGATCTTAAGTCTTTTTTTGCCTGTAAAAAGTACAGAAAAATATTTTTTTAGACCAAATGAAATTTACAGATATACTTCATTTGACATAAGTAATCAAATCTATGTATCATCATTATATTCTTTTCAAAATTGATTAAAATTCATTTACATAGAAACAGCGTATTGCAACGAGACTATTCATAATATTTAAGTGATATAGCTGAAAAAAATAGATAGAAGCAAAAACATTGTGCAATAGAAAGCAAGTAATATGCTAATTAAATTAAAAAATGAAATTATTGATTTTTAAAAAATAATTAGAACTTATATGAAATTTTAAATGTAAATTGAAGGAAAACTGTAGTAAAACTGAGTTAACTATTAAAATAATTCAAAGATGTGTTCGAAGTAGATGAAAACGAACAATGAACTTTTGTCAATTAAAATACTATACTATAGATATTAATCAAACTTCTGTAAAGAAAACTATTCTGCTGATTGAAAGAAATTCACTTCTTCAAATAAGTCGGCGAATTATTTAACATTCTGAAATGTATAACAACAAAGTAAAGTGACCAGATTTTAGGGACATTCTGAACGGGGTCTGAAGATACATAGGAAAGGGAGAAGGTGGTCCAGGAGAGGCGTTAGAATCTGCCCAACGGGGACAAAAGCATTCAATGCTTTGAAATATTTTGAAGCATTAGTTATTTATAAACTATTAAATCTATTATTATTTTTTCTAGTCGTACAAGTGCTATTAATATATTCACATTGATTATTCAATAAAATTTCTATCTTGTTGCACCTAATTATATAAATGAAAGGCTTTGTTACAAAATTTCGTTTAAAGCTAATTTCAAAAAGTTTATTTAAGTTTAAAAAATGAATGAAATAAAATTCTTAACACTGAAGAACTAATTATTTTCAATCTTAAAGTCGTGTAAAAATGGATTTTGTCTAATTATATTCTCCAGAGTTACTGAGGAAAAACGTTAAAATTTTGATTTATTTTTAATTAATTAAATATCTAATTGAACTTCTGTAAAATCCTTCCTTATAGGGAATTATAGAAATCTATATATTATGTAGATAAAATTAGAGAGATTGATACACAAATTGTGTAATTCTTTCTACCCAACAATTAACTATGTGTCAAATTTGGTAGATCTCAATCCAACGGTCTGTCCTGTAGAGCATTTTGAGCAATTTTTGAATGACACATTTTTCATTTTACTGATACTACACCAGACGCAAAACATTATCACGTTAAAATTCACTATCTCAGCTAATGTGGGAACTCATTTTACCATTGACAGTAAAAATAAGAATCTAAGCATAACATAAATCAATAATATAAACAGCCTACCAGCGAACTAGTAAGATGGCTGAATGTAGATGGCATGGAATGGCTGAGAAACACGAATCGGAAGAAGGCTACATTCTATCCTCTGTCTGTATTATTCTTAACCAGCATTATTCAGAAACTAGTACACCAATATGTGCTTCACAAACAAGGCACTCTATGCGGATTGACAAGGTACTGGAGATTTTCCTCCAAGAAAAACACAAATGGAAGCCAATGTGGAGGCCTCTCGAATTTCTTACCTTGCCATTGCATTGAACCTCTCACCTTGTCATGAGGCAACAGGTTGAGGAGCTTAATTTTTTCATGCAAGATGCAAAGAAGATACGAATTTTCTGAATGCGTACTGATGATCTATTTATTTATGTGAGTGCCGGTGTCAGTTCATCTCGGAAGACGATTTTAGCCATCTCACTTCAACCGAGCATAAGCCTTCTTGGCTGGGTCTAGCTTTCCTCTTCTGCCGTTGGATGCAGCTTGGAACATATTTTATTGATTTCTTTCACTATTTCTCTAAGCTTCCTACTGTTATCTCTTTTCTATTTAATCTTCATCGTTTCCGATATACTACGCTTCCCTGGCAACATCAGCCAAAGTTAAGCGCGAAACTTGTAACTCGATATTCTGTTTACACCCCTTCAACGTCGGTCTGCACCGTGGCCCTCCGAAAACACTTCCACGTCAACATCGGTCCTTCTGGTACGTAAAATTTATTGTTACTTTGCTCTAATGTTATATCACATCGTACTATTGGTTTTAATTATTCAAAACCCCTCTCTTTGTTTTTGGTTTGACATTAGGGATGAAAGTCAGTGTTTTAGGTCTTACAGCGTAACTGATTGCAAGAAAATTTCAAACTTTTTATATTTTAGCAATTCACAATAACTTCATCCCTTGAAGAAACGTTATTGTGCTTTAATTGATATAAAACAATAACAAAATTTTTTGGAAAATTTAAAAATGAAATTATTACACAAGTACAAGAAAAACCATATTAAAAACAGAGAAAGCTATTTCTGCATTCGCGCAAATACTGCGTCAGCAAAAAAGCATTATATCAAAACATAAGAAACAAAAGACAAAAAAAATCAAAAACATACAAGAAACAAAAGACAAAAGTTTAATAATTTGAAAAATATCATGGTAAGAAGCTCATCAGGAAGAGAAAATCTATGATATTAATAAGTGCTTTTTTCTGCTAGCTACATACGAAAAGACGTAAAATTTTTTGTCGCTATCCCCTCAAAGTGCACCCACCGTGAAGATTCTGGAATAAATGAAATACACAAAAAGGTCGATTACAAAATCGAAAGTCAAAAATCGGAATGCACAAATATAGAATAGAAACAAAATCTAACACAGAAATATTCACAAAATAAGAAAACTTACCACCGTTGGAATTCACAAAAAACCCACCGTAGCCGCACGTGGCTATGATTAAGGCTTAGCATTGCAGACATCCGAGAAAGAGCCATAAAATGACACACGTGATAAAAAGGTAGATGGCGAGAGCTGCAGTCAAAGTTACAGTAAAACCGGAAATTGCAAATCAAAGAAAGAAATGGTAGAGAAAGAAGAAAAAGGCTATGCTAGTAGCATAAAGATTACAAACATTAAAAAAATTAAAACGTGAGATAACGACGTACAAAATTCTTTGGAATACCAATACAAATTAGTTGATAAAATAATAGCTTAGATTAGTTCTATTTTGCATTTATATCCGAGCAAATAGATTTAATACGATATTACTGATTGAAAATTGTGTTTATGTAAATATTAATTCAAATATTCGAAGACCAATGGGAAAGTCGATTGACATTAAAATTAAAATCCTTTCTTTTATCAAATAAATTGACAGAAAAGTTATTAGCTATATGTTTGATTTCCAGATAAAAAAATATGATTCAAACTGATTAGTGTTTGTTTGTTTAAGAAGCAATGCTGAAGAATAAATATTTTGCCACGTATTATTAAAAGTACCATGTTTAAATACAATAAGGTCATCCACATATCTAAAAGCCTAAAGATGAATAAGTATATAATTTTTGTCAAAATAATGTAAGAAAAGTTTAACTGAAAAAGAAGAACCTCGTGTAATACCTTGAGCTTGGAGAGAAAGACTTTCTCCATTGCAAATGAAATTATTAAATATGCAGTAATTACATAATTCATCCAAATATTCAAAAGAAATTTGATTGTATATGGCTTTAGGCGTCACTGATTGCAAGTAAATGTCAAACTCTATATCTTTTTAGTAGTTCACAGTGATTTCATCCCCTGAAGTATCGTCAATGTGTTTAAACTGCGTTCACTCTTTATATTATCTTTTTTATCATTTATACTCTATCTACCACAGCGCTTTTGGAATTGCAGCTTTTAACGCATTCATTACGTATGTGTTGTATTTTCTTCACACATTTACGGTTTTTTCTTTTGTTTTTCATTTGACACTTCGCATTTTTTTGTCTTTATTCGGATATACTTTCAATTCAATTTTTCCATGTCTTTTCGATTGTGATAAGAAGGGTTGTTATTTTATTGTTTTCCTCTTAATGTTTGCTTCTTATATATATTATTTTATTTAGTATGATTTCAGTTAAAGTTAATTTTTTTGGATTTAGTGATTGTGTTTAATTGTCTATTGTAGATTTAATAATTACTGTTATCATTTAATTTGTAATCTTTTAATGTATTGGTTTTAATATACTAATTTTAGTTTGTTTGCATGTATAATTTTTATTGTGTATGTGAATTAATACTTTTGATATTAATATATATAACCCAGAAATCTAAAAGAAAGTTTTCAATCAACACAATTTAAAATGGAGTGCATTACTGAAAGCATTTAAAACCCCCTAATAGCCTTGTTAATCTTTTAAATGGGATACCACACTGCTCCTAACTTTACAGCAGAATGGATGTTTTCGGGTTTTATTGAAAATTTACAATGCTCTTTTCTTTGCTAATTTATTTATCTTTAATTAATTTTTCAAAGAGGATGTATTTTAAATAAAACAAGAAATTAACTTATAGCATAAAAATAAAGGATTTTGTTCTTCAAATATATAATAAAAAATTGGAGAGAATATATTGCAATAGTTTGTAATGTACTCGAAAATTTTAAAAAAAACATGCAAAAAATAATTTTAGCTATTTGTACATCTATAAATCCTGTTTTTAAAGTTAAATAACTAAATAAGTTGAAGCTTTTATTATTTACAGTTCTGAACCATTTATAAAAACATATAAAGAATCTGAAAATTGAAATAAAATTATAAAATAAAATAACCATATATACTGGAAGTGCGTGTTAATCTTATTTGTTTGAGTTTACTATATTTTGCTGAGTTTATAATGTTACTGTTACAATTACTTTAAGAAGTTGATAGTTCATTCTCTGACAATTCTGGATGAAACATAAAATTAGAAAACAGCAGAACCTCGATTATCTGGACCTCTATCAACCGAGGTTTCTGTTAACCGAGCTGTGCCAAAAAATAGGACTGTTTACTTCATTTTTTAAAAAAAAAGTCAACAAATTTTTCAGAAAAGTATGTCAGATTTGGAAAAAGAGCCGAATTCCAGGATGCGAATTCATGGAAAATAGGAATGGGAAAAACTACAGGTCATAATCGATTTTTTTCTTTGATTGACTTTCTTCTCTCTGACGTAGGATAAAGGAATCAGAAACATTATTCAAATCTAAATTTTAAAAGTAAAAGTTAAATTTTTATGAATTTTATATGCTTCGTCATCAAAGATAGCTTTGGAATAAGATTTGTTCGTTCAGTAAATTCAATGCAATTGAACAGACGACTAAGAAAGGTTTCTGATGAATGAATGATTTGGTTGTTTAAAAATAATCCGTTAACTGGTTTTTAAAAGTTTTGAAGCTACTAAAATTAGTTTAAATGCCTTAAAATCTTTTTAAT
>BGPR01031884.1:0-17791 GCA_013235015.1 Araneus ventricosus | reverse complement strand
TCGACATAGCACATTCCAATTTAAACATTACTACATTTTTGATTTGGGATGAGCATACCGGCGGTGGAAAAAGAAGCAAGACAATTAAGAACAATTTGCAAGATGACAGGTCTTATCAGGAGGTTGCGTCTCAGCATCTGGGATTAAGGCTTTGGTTGTGGATCATTTGTGTTTATATTTTGAAAGTTAGTGTTCAGGTGTTTCGGAAACGCTTTGAAAAAATTCAAAATAACTGATCTCCTAAAAAGCTTAGAGAAATGTTCCTTATCGACCTTCTTCCAGGAATCTCTATGAGCAACATCTTGATGTCATCGGTTAAAATCAATAGCTTTTGTTTGGAGAAACTGGGACCAGTTAAAGCGAGGAGTAAAGCCAAAGTGGACTAAAACGGTACGAAGCTATTCAAGAGATGATATTAGGTTCAAAATAAAATAATACTTTCAAAAAAATTGTGTTACACTTTGTTTTCAAGCTGTTGGATATAAAAGTTATCTATCAGTGATAATTGCAAAATATACCCTCTTTAAATCTCTAAATATAGTTTATTTACGGTATTCATTGGTGTCTTTTTTAAATGGGCTGTATTGAGTTTTAAAGATAGTTTCTTTCAATTCAAATCATTGTGATATGGAAAGGAATCTCAGGGCGTAAGATCATTTAAAGATTTGCATTCATCAGCAATTCGTGGTGTCAAATACCTTCAGATGAAAGAAATCTCGTCCACTTTGAGATGTAACAGGATATCAATCTTTGATCAATAATCAGTAAAACTGTGGGATAAGTTTATTGCTAAATTTTCTCATTGGGTTTAATAATTCTAATGCGCTTAAATAAATGGGCTTACTCAGTAGTAGTGATTTCTTCAAATCAAGGGTGATAATAATGACTACAAAGATATGTTTAAAATAATAATTTCAAAAATAAACGGTTCAATTTTAATGAAATCAAACGATTACTATTCTTTGAATACAACAATTGCCATAATGAACTTCGAATAAATGTAATTCACATTTAGATTTTGGTTTCAAAAATTTTTTTAAGAAGAGGGAATTTTCGTGCTTTTGAATGAACTCGTTGCTCAGAATAGACATGATTCTTGGATATGAATTAGTACAAAATAATTCTGAAGACACAAAGGCCAGAGATTTATTTAAAATAGTAAATGCTACGAAATACAAGAATGTTTTTTTTGAACTTTGGTTTTAACAGACTATAAACTAGATTTAGGCTATCAACTTCTCTTCGCTGACTATTGACAGGAGGAATTCAAGGGACTCAGGGTTTAAAATGTCAGGGTCTCATGAGATCCACATAGCCATGAGCAGGCTGCCCTTTACTGATCTCTCTGGCATATTTGAAGAACTTCAGGCTGGCGCTCCGAATTCATCTGGCAGGCAACGGTACTTCAATGCCCCTACCTCTACTACCCATGTGATGTCCTTTACTAAATAACGCTGAAACCTATAGTGTCTCCAAAAAGCAGCAAAACGACAAAATGTAACTTTCTAAATGTAATTTTGTTAGAAAAATAATAAATTAAGATATAACCTCGTTGCCATCAATGAGCTTTATACTTCTTAACAATTAAAAAGAAAAAGACCTTAAGACAATAGTTCCGCTTTCAACAACATTTTTCATCTGCTGCTTGAGTAATCGATGTCTAAAGAAATTAGGCTTTTGTGCCTATTGATTTAGAAAAACTATTGTTGACGAGCTGATAGCAGTAAACCGAGAGCCAGCAGAACGTAAAAACTATACAAAAACCGGGAAGCTGTGCAGACGCTTCGAAAATTGGATTGTGGGAAAAAGAAAGGTAGCAACAACGCTTCTAAGTGTATTTGGTCTTCCGGAAAATTTCTTTTGTGCGTTAGAACTTGTTTTCAGACGAAGCAATGGAAAGTTGTAAATGCTGCGCATTCCAAGGGTAGAGCAGTTATTCAGTTTTATGAAGATTTATTTGAATTTTAACTGAAATAAAAGATATGATATGTTTTTCTCTTGCGTTTCTCGTAAATTCGAACATGAAAATTGCATTTAAAAATGAGCTCCTGAGTTATGCAATCAAAAAACGTGCTCTATTGGCGTCTATAAAAGTCTTTTAAGAATATCCAAAATAACCTTCTCTAAGGATAGCTTGTCAAAAGTGTTTTGAAATTCATAATTTCGATGCTGTCTAACAATAACCTCCGTACATATTATCCAAGCGAAACTATTTTTATATCAACTTATATTTTTAAAATTTATCCTTTCTATAATGCCAGTTTTGGTGGCCGTGCTATTTTTTTCTCTAACACAATTATATATAAAAAAATTATTTTGCTTTGTAATTTCTGGCGGTATTTTATATTTTTGTACTGAAATTCAGAAAATTTCCATTGCTTCATCTATTTTGGTCCCATGTTTATTCTATCATTAAAGTTAATGATTTAGCATTTTTTTTTAAGTCCAAGTTTTAATGAAGAAAATTCAGTATGTATTTAGGTAAATTGCTTTTTGCAGCTGTCAAAGTTGGTTCAAAATTTGATACAGATCGATAAATGTAAACTTCAAATTCGACATGTAAAGACAACATGCCCACTTTCTTCCAAATAGGTCGTTACATTTTTGTGTTATCGTGTTCAGAAACACATGTACATACAAACGCAGTGACATAATTACAAACATAATCTTCGAATTTAAGTAGGTTTAAAATGATGATATTAATCAAATTCTCAAGGTCAAAATGTTTGATTGTTATGTTTCCTCTATGTATACTAAATTAGGTGAGAAAGAAAAAAAATCTCTAAACAGCGTCTTATACCGATTATGCGATAACTTTAACTCCTTTTTAAGCCTTGGCTTGAAGATCGCGGGTTCGAGACACGATTCTACCAAAGATTCGATGGGTATATTGGGTCTGTTTCACTCTAAATCTGTCATCTCTCAAATATCCTCACGTTGGCTAAGAAGGCTAAAGAGTGAAGAGTCGTCCTCGCCATCTGACCATGGTTCATAATAATGAGGTCCATCACAAATACAGCCGTCGAATAGTTTTGAAACGTGACAGTAATCTAACAATTCAAGTCAACCTATTTTGCTCTTTATGTTCTTTTTACACGCTTGTATTTAACTTGTCCTTTTTCATGTTTGTAAAGATGAAATTTTGTAATCGATTTTTCACTCACTTTCTAATGCGCTAGAATTTTGAAACTTAGAAAACGTTTCCGTTCTTGACAACAATACACTTATTTAATCGATTAATTTAATTAAATTTTAATTCCTGCGAGAGGCACCGCCTGGTACTGAGTTTGAGAAACATTTAATTTCAAGCTTCCATAAAATTTATAGATGATTTTTCTGTTTTGTTTATTGGCATTAAAGTACGACTTCCGCCATAACCACCGAGTTCCGGTGGTAATGCTAAGCCAATGGGAATCTTCAAAATTTCAACACTCTGTTTGAAGAATGTTGAAATTAAAGTTAAAAGTAGCTATTAATTGAAGTTAAAAGTAGAGTTTCATGACTTAAGGGTACTTTGAAAATATTAAATTTCATGTTCCTATCGCAGTCCCAGAGAGCAATTTTAGTTTGCAGCAAGCTTGCCACAAATTTGTCATGACAAGAGTGCAAGCTTGCCGCAAATTAACGAAAGCTTCGAAGTCACCATGGAACGAACTTGCAGCAAGTTTGCCACAACCTTGTCGTGCAAACTCATTGCAAATTATAGCAAAAACAGAGTACGAACACAACCCGGGATAGAACTCGCGACCTACCGATTAGTAGACAGACGTCGATACCATTCGACCAGTTCGGATACGACAGGAGAAGATGATTTCTCTAATACATCGTTCGCTTCGATTCGTATACGATTTATTTTTAACTTTTTTCTTGATTTCATTAATTTTTTGAGTTGAGAATATGATTTGAAGTCAAAGAGAGAGAGCGATTTTCGCTAATAACAACGTTTTGCTAGTAGAATAAATTATGAAATTAGAGTTCAAAAGTAATTACGTTAAAATGGGACAAAATGTATAAGTTTATTTTTCAACAAACATTGACTGTTTTTTCGGTTTAATTTTGTTTATAAACGCTAAAATTTCAACATTAAGAAAAGGGCGATATAGTTTTCTTTAAAGTGCGAGTGATATATTTAGCAAAAAGATGGAAAATGTTTCAAAAATTTTTTTATAAAAAAGTTAGTTTTTTTTACAAATTATCATTGATTTATTGAATTAATAAAAACAAGGACGGTCTAGGAGATGCTATTAAAAATCGGATGTTTTTTTAAAACAGAGACAAAGGTGCTGTCTTTGCAGGAAGCTTGTTTTGCATACTTGCTGCAAGTTTGATTGGCAAGGGAGGTGGCGCTATTTTGTCACATCGAACTTGCAGCAAATGCGTTGCAAGCGAGGGTGGCGCTAGTTGTCACAGCGAACTTGCTACAAGTTCGTTTCAAGTTTGACGCGTCAAATTTTGCCATGACAAGTCAAAATCAAACTTGCTGCAAACTTACGTGCTATCTGGGGTAGCTCCAAATGTTTTTACAAAATGAGAACCTCATTTTGTAAAAAGGCTGTCATAATTGTTCATTATCGCTTTTTTGGCGATTTCTAAGGCTTGTTTGGCGGTTAAATTTTTAACCAAACGATTTAGCTAGTTAATCGTTCATAATAATGAATTCTAAATTAAAGATTAAAAATAGAAAATAAAAAATTCTAATTCTTAAAAGTGTGTTTTTAAAAACTGTTTTTATTTTTAACTATGGATAATGTTTTCAAGAACTGAATATCTTCTTTCAAATTTAAGATTGGAGATACTCTTTCAATGCTTCTGAAAACGCGAATTTTCTGGTATAAACAAAGGAATAGACGCCTGCTCCTAACAATCGTTGAATTTCTTATTCTGTATTAGAAAATATTTCAAAACTGCAGTTTCCATAGAGTTCCTTTTTAATTTCTTATATCCGAAGTACACAGAGATTAAGTATTGTAATCGACAAAACATTTGACATCGAGAATTTGATGAATCTCCAACTTTAGACTCATCCCTGTCACAAGCGTCTGGAAAAAAAATAGTCTTCGAATTATGTCTTCCCGTCTGTCTGTCTGTGAACACCATAACTCAAAAATGCAATGAGCTAGAGAGATGAAGTTTGTCTTGTAGAGCTTGTTCACGCACTTGTTTTATTGTCACAACAAAATTGTAAATGTGTGTAGAATTTTGGAACGAATTTGTGAAATTGTTAGCCGTCTGTCATTCTCTATATTCGAGTGTATGGGAATGCGCCAACTCAAAACTTAAGCTGGGCATTCACGAGAAGGCTAAGCTGTGCCATTTGTCCTAAGAGCGGTTTTTTCCCACCCATTTTAGTCGAAAAATTAGGCAAAGCATTCACGTATGTTCCAAAGTTTGTTTTGAGGCAAGGTTCAAAGTCACAGAATCCTTCCCACCTTCTCCTCGTCCCCCACACGGGGGATTTCGAGTTTAATTTCTATCCTCGACGCGAGGTGCCAATGTAGGCAGATCCTTTGTTTTGCCGCTACCCTCGCATCGAAGTCTCAAATTGGAATCTGCGGATTGAGTTTTGGATTTTAAGTTCTTTTGGATTCCACGACTTCGAATCATTTGCTCCAAATTTGAAGGTTCTCGACCTTGATGATAGGTTTTCCTTCACGTGTTCAAAAAATTCCAGTTTGGAAGAGCGGTGAATGGCCCGCTTTAGATTAATGAGATATGGTATGTGGTCTAATGATCAAAAGTATAAATCAGTATAAATTTTGGACCCAAATGGTCGAAAGGAAAACGCCAAATGTATGCTCGGTTTTCTTCGTTATACTGCAAAGCATAGAACTCGCTATATTGTGTCAGTATATGCAAAATGCCTGTTGCGTCGTCCCTGCACGTGACTCACTTGTGGACTTTGGAACTCTCTGATATACAGGGAAGAGATGCATATTCTTATAAGAAGAAATCAACAGAACCCACCATATTGGGTTAGTATACGAGAAACTCTATGGGAGACTATCGTAAGTATTCTCTACTTTTGGATGTTTTGTTATAGTGAATTTTGGAATTTTCCCGTATTTCTTGTAATTAAAAATGTTCATGTAATCAGAATTAAAGAGTCAACTTGTCTAAAGTTTATTGTTTATTAAGCTTTATTAATCTAAAAACATTTTATAAAGTTTTATCAAACTATGTACATTTTATCTAACTCTACTAATCAGCTACATTTTATCTAAATCTATTAATCTAACTGCATTTATATTAAACTAACTACTTTTTTATTCTACCACCATACATTTTCACAAACACACACTTATATAGAGATATATATGTATTAAATTTAAGTTTATTAAATGTAGACTACTTCATTTATTTAACATGCCAGTCCGTAGTTTAAAGTATTATTAATTTTAGATAGAAATCTACGAATAATATATTCTAACAAGTAATAATTTGTTAACAAAAATTTTCTTATTATTAAACGCATTTTAATTTATGAAGTAATTTAAACCTCCAAAAACTGTTTCAACTATAAGCTGAATTAAAATGGTGATTATTTACTGCAAGATGGTGATTATTTTCTTCAATGAATAAAATAATACGATATTCATTGCAAGTAGTGATTCATATTTTAAGCACAATGAATTTAAAATATTATTATTTTCTTTAATGAATGCCCTAATACGACATTCATTGAAAGTAGTGATTCATATTTTAAACACGTTGTGCTTAAAATATGAATCACGACTTTTCAGAAAAATGTTTTGTACATTATATACTAAAGATTTTGTACTTTTTTTTATTTCTTTTTCCTTTTTTTCCAGTTAGAGCACCTGATAATGTAGTTTTCCCCTATGCAGGGGATATTTGCATATACATTTTTTAAAAACTTGAATGGAGCTGTTTACTTTTTTCTCATGCAAATACTTCATTTTCTACTCTTTTTCTTTCTTTCTCAAACCTTCTTAGGGATTTACTAATTCTCCTTACAGTTAAATTATCAACAAAAATTTAAAATATTTTGTAATTTTTTAAAATAAAAATTGAAATTTAATGTATCATTCATTAAGGATAATGCAATGAACTATTATATTTAGCTCACTGCTAAATATTACAGTTTACTATATTTATTAACGATTTTCGATTTATGTAAAAAGGTTAGACTATCAAACATTCATTTTTTTAATTCCAAAAAAGAAAAAAAAATTATGCAAGCAATGATCATCAGATTAAAAAATTTGAAAGAAAATGATAATTAAAAAATAATTTGTTTCTAATAAACTGGATTAATTAAAACTATAAAATTTCCCTCCTAATATTTTACGCAGGAGTTTTTTTTATCGAAAAACCCTGCAAAGAAACAGACAATTTTAAGAGATATTTGGAAATAAATATGCTAATTAGGATGAAATATTGCGCTTTTGTAGGGATTGAAATAAATGTTACTGAAACGATTTAAGCTGTAGCTACTTTAAACAACAAAAAAGAGCAGAATTGGCCATGTTATTTAAGTACATACGGAAGCATAATCTTTCATTATTATTTTTAATCAGAAACTGGGGAGATGAACTGCATTTTCATACTCAGCCATCATCTCCAAGATAGTCAATTCAAGCACTTTGTTGCAAGTTGTTGACTGGAGGGAAAGCAACATCTTGGCTGTCAAATTCATCATAATCATTGGAGTACTGCCCCTGAACACCATCCCCAAAGGCCTGGCTGTCATCCCCGTCTGAGGACATCTGCATAACATTCACCGCTGGCTTTGAGTGGGTGACATACAAAGGCTCTTCTCCATCATCGTCTTCAAATCCCTGCTGCTTCATGTTATCGTTATATTTCTCTGGGATCTGATACTTTCCATCCAAGTCTCGGGACGCCTCATAGACTTTGACGACTGGCTTCATATTGTAGACGTGCGGTGGTTGCTGGTTTTCACCGTCTTCGAGATCTGCACGATGTCTGATTGCACTTCTGTAGTCATACGATGACGGCAATTCATACTCTCTGTCAACAACAAGGCCTTGACCTTTCTTCCATACCTGCTCGTAGCCTCTAGCTTTCGGCTTTACATGGAACACCATGACACGTCCTTTCATGTCGTCGCTAAGGTAGTCAGGTGACTGTTCCTTGTCTTCTACCAACTGCGAAGATAGTGTCTCAAGATCGTCGAAGCCACTGTCATCTGTCATGCCAGAAAGAGGTGATAAAAATCTCTGTTTTTGGAATACTTTGCCGTTGTTATACATAGATGTAGATTTCAGCTTCTGAGGTGCTCTTGAGACAGATATTACCCGAGGTCTCTCCTCTTGGCTGGAACTTTCCTCTGTCATCTGGTTTCCTTCTGCAGAACTGCGCATGCTCGGTTTGTGCATTTTCTCAAGGGCTAGTTCCGGAGATGAGGTTGGGTGCTCTTCTACTTGAAGCGAATAATTGATGACCGTCATCTTTGAGCCGTTGTCCTTCACAAAATTCATAGATCCCCTTAAAGATCCGGCGCCATCACTGTGTTCGTTCCGGTACAAGATGCGACCAATCGGGTCTCTGATTTGGTATGTTAAATTATAAGCATGATAAAGATCCTGCCAAAGAAAGAAAAGTGATTTAAAAAAAATATAAATATTCCTGTTGTGTTTTGGAGTATAATTCAGAATCAAGTTTATTTATTGTATCAATGCAGCTTTAGTGATGTGATCAGAGAAGTGGAGTGAGCTTGCGTTGTTTTGCTGATTACCTTATGGTTACTTCTCAAAAGACATTTAATAAACATTTAGTTAGTTGTTTCTTCACCTCGGAAATTAATCTATGTAATCATTACAAGCAGGATTTTAAGACAAACTTAGTTTAGAAGTTAAAGTATTACATTCTGCAAATAAATTTTAGCATAAAAATATGGGAAACAAAGAAATTTTTAAGAAACGTGGAAAAGAATACTAAATTAGAAATAATATTTTTCTAGAATATGTGTATAGAAACAAAATTACTTTTTAGAGTAAAGAATAAAACATCCTGGAAAATAGTTGCAGAAAATAAAATGAGTTCTTTTAATTTAGCTTTATTGCAGCTGAATTTAAAACATATCACATTCATAGTTTTTTTATATCATTCCTTTAACTTGTAGATAATGCATTTATAAATTATTCACAGTTAAATAAACGATATTAAAAAGATTTCTTCCAATTTTATTTAGTTTAGTTTAATTATATTAACGTCCCGTTTTGAAGCAACACGAGGGCTACTTTAGCACGGATCTTGTAATTTTGAGCCGCGGTCAGATGACGAGGACGACATCTGAGCTGGCACCCCCACTCTAAACTTCCGCATCACACCAGCGGGAGGACCCCATTTGATTTGATTTATGATCCGTTTTGAAACGATGCGAGTCCTATTTAGTGACTGAATTCGTAACGGGTGACGGAACCGTGGCCAGAAGAGTCGGCACCATCTCTCTGAACTTCCACACTTGACCAATGGGCTGATATTTGATCCAGTGCTGGTTTAACTGTATCAGGCGCGCATACTTGGGAGATCAGTCTCGAATCTGTACTCGCATGCTTTATCAACTTAGAAAAATTTCTATTCTGAAAAGCAAAGTGCCAAAATGAAACTAATTGAAATATTGTGTAATGATAGAGTTAGTCGGCTTGGCCGGTGGTGGGAATTCCTATTGTGTTTAACACCTATTTTGCCTAGTTATTTTTAAAGTCTTATGAAGAAGAGCAGATGAATCGAAATTTATTTAGTCCATTTCAGCGCCATAATGGGCCGAAGAAACTGTATGCTTTAAATTTATCAATTGAGATAAAATTGTTTGCCTTTAATTGAGGTGTAATTTGCTCAAATGATCTGATATTTAATTTTAGTCCTTTGACTTTCAGGAACGACTGGAAATTCTGCTTAAGGATAGGCCTGGGTCTATCTTGCGAAATGGCTGGAGATGGATTATGGTGTCAGAGTTCCGTTTTAATCTCAGAATGTGAGGAAATTTTATAAGAAAATGGAGTTTCTTACAGATACCATAAAAGACAGAAAGGCAGGTCAATCATCTGCAATTAATATGATTGACTTATACCCAATTACTTGCAATTTCTCATAATTTGTGTAGCATATTCACTAACTTACGGCATCTGCTTCAACGGAACGGAAAACCATGAACAAATTTATTAAAGAAACAAGGGCATGGAATTCATTACATTCAAACTTCTAAAGTATGGTGATGTTCCACCGAATTTAATATTTCCTGCGACTTTCTTATTTATCTCAATTTCAATTTCGAAGAATTAAATCATAGTAAGTATTACTGACTCTCTTAAGGTCAAATTTCAGTGCCCGCAATTATTATCTTAATTTTTATTTTGACAGACAGGGAAATATAATGATCAAAATTCTGTTTCATGCGTTTCAAGCTAGAGATTTATAAAATTGAATTCTATCAATTTTAATTCCCTATTATTCGAATATAAATGATTTAAAGTAATAATGTGAAAATCTTAATAATCAAATGCATGAAATCAAGTTACACTCTTTGAATACGTGGATGTTCACCACCATTATATTCACACTATTTATTCTGTGATATATGGTTTGAATCATAATTATCTTGTAAAGCAGATGTAAGCTTTTAAAGTATGGCTTTTCTGTTTGAAAGATTTAAGGAAGCCATAATGCCTGAAATTTCGTCAATGAATCTGTTACAAGTGTAAATACCAGATTGCATATCTGAATGTTATATGGTTAAGTACGAATAATTTTTTGTACATTATATTGAGTATCTATTCATCTCTTCTATTTTTCGGTTTCATCGTCTGTACTCAGTATCTTTCTGAATCTATTCACCCGTCCACATCATTTATTTTCCCGCAAGAAATTGTTTGAAATTTCTGGATACCTATATGTGATAAATTAGATTTTTCCGAATCTTTAAAATAATTCCATAGTAACGTCGATTCTCTTTTGTCGATGACAACCATCTCTTTGCTTTCAAATAAAAATCGGTAACCTCTCCGCCTGTTAGACTCTCCATAGGCTTAGCCTGCTTTTATGTTTGATCTGGAGTAAAACAAGTTTATCTCTCAAAAGAAATGAGTCTACGACGTAGACTTAACAATATTTATTACAATATACCGAGGAGAGAACAGCGCGCGAATGAAACTTTGGATGTAATGATTGAAAGGAGATAATTGGAAATGAAGCAGATAGGCTTAGGCGAACCAAGGAACGTTCAGATCAATGTCATAATAGTCAGTGAAGTGAACATAATGGAACACAAATGAAGTGAACATCATGGAACACAAATGAAGTCAACATCATGGAACACGGTTTTGGTAATATGATTGAGGTGTGCAATTTTGTCATGGTCTTTATTGGAAAAGTGAAATGTACTCAAGTAAAAAATACACAAAAGGCTGTCTTGGTAACTTAAAAAGATAACTACATTTCTATAATAGATAAGGGTGTATATTTTTTAAATTTTCAAATAGTATCTAATAACTTTTGTGTTGTGGAGAAGTTATATCTTTTTACTATTGCGAACATTGTATATTATCTTACAATATACGTATTTTTTAATTCCGAAGAATAGAAACTAGAACGCAGACGCTTTATGCGGGATCAACTAGTTTCTTATATTCAAAATAATAAAACTTCTTACTGAAAATAATTAAGTATTGTTGCCTTACCCGTCGTAGCTGTAAGAGAGAATCCATTTGCGATGGAATGCTTTGGCCGGCATCCGATGCCTCCATTTTTTGAGTTTCCGATTCCTTTTGGAATACTCCTTTCGGAACCTTGTAGCTGGCAAGAATAACCTGAAGATAGTTCGGAACGTCAAGACTCTTTTTGGAGCTCAAAGAAAGAGCCGATCCGGTCATGAGCATTAACACGCAAGCTACCTATTAAAAGGAATGTAACACTTTATAATGAAGTTACTGTAGATGAAAATGCTATCTTTGGTTCCTTTTGAAAGAATGTTATCTGAAGCTGCAGTAAAAGACATGTCCTTTGAGTTAAACTGGTACAGCGAATTATCATCTTTTAAATCTACTTCTAAACTAAGCTTAAGTCTTTATTCATATCTTATCATAACTAGGATTAAGGTATTATTCGATACAAAAATTACGTGGAATTTGTAATAATCTCAAGTATCTCACGAACTTTTACGCTGAATCAAAATGACAATGCATTAACTCTCTCTAAGGCCGTGGGAAGTATCCTTCCGACTAAATTCATAAATTTTTAAAAGTAATTTTTTATGTTTTCGTTAATTCTCGCCAAATATTTTGATGAAACGAAAACCTATATGTTCCATTTTCGTATCTCAAACCGTAACGAAGTGTCTTGGCTTTGTAATTAATTATTAATTAATAGAATTAATTCACAAAAAATTAATATAATCCAATAAGCTAATTGAATTTCTTTTCTTTTATATATCTCAATCCCAAAGTTATTTTATTATACCACTACTATAAAAAATTATCCCTTTAAAGGGTTAACCAAACCGAATGTATTATGTAATTCGAGAATCGAGTTTTCCCTCTCCAAAAATCTCTCTTCAGAATCTCAGTTTGCCGGGTGTTTGTTTTAAAAGAAATTTCTAAAATAAATAAACAAATAAATTTTAAAAAACATAAAATTATTACATTTTTAAATTTTCAAAATTTTCCATAAAGACTTTTTGGGTATAAACAGAGATATTTTGCTCTCACTTGAAATAACAGCATCAGATTCGTCGTCTTTTCATTTGAAACACTAAATCGTATTGAAACAGAAAACAATAATTCTCTCAGTTTACAGGATCCTATATATTATTTCTTATGTCAACATCTCCTTTTCTCAATTAAAACAAAGCCTCATTTGATAGGAGTTTTTACTGAGTTCTTCCATAACTTACCCAGTTTCCATTAACACCCATTGTTTGTTTAAAATTTAGGTTAAAACAAATGTGGTGTTCCTAAGTGGTCAACCTACCAAGTACTGACCGCTCCCTACTCTGATTAACTGTGGTTATCGAACGAGAACTGGTGCACAGCTCCTGGCGCACTGTACCTGAAAGCTCTATATGTTATTTCTGTTGTCAACTTCCCGTTTTCTCAACTACAGTAGACACCATTTGTAGTGATCCTTTCTGGTCAAAGCCACGATTATCGCTACGTCCGAATGATTAGTACATTCAAAATTCCTCAGAAATAATACAAATCTATATCTGTGCAAGTATAGTAGAAAAAAAGACCACATAACATTGTTGGTAGGCACTGATTCCTTTTAATTAGATGAAGAAAATCGATACAATGTACAGAATTTTAAAAATAAATTATACATATTTATTTTTTAAAATTTTTCTGAAAAAAAGTTATAGAGAATATAACCAAGTGCTTTTTAACGCAGGACTACGTTCCACCCATTGGGGTCTCAGGAAGGAATTTGATTCACACGCCAAAACGCCACTAAAAACGTTGTATAGGAGATCCTCTATGTCTCGGTAACTACATACGTTAAAAACATAACTAATGTCTTATTTTAGAGATAAAGGGTAACAACAGAAGTCACGTCTCCTTCCTTCCTTTTGTTGTTAAGGCGTAGGCCGTCTCTTTATGCATTGATATACTAGCATGGTATATCCCTCCATTCTATTAATTACTCCCACTCTATAATGTAACACTTAAATTATCTTCTGTTCGGTCCTGGAGGTTGAGAGCTAATTAGCTCAAGCACTCCATCTAACAATTCGTCTCTCGTCGTCGTCGAAAAAATTTGAAAATCGGAAAAGAGTCACGCGAGTAAAGTAGTAGTAGATGCCTTTAACATCAGCGGCTGTTTGAAAAAGACAGCTTCCGGTCATTTTTTTTCAAGGATTCATTGGATAAAAACCGTTCACATGAATACTCATAAAAAATTTAGCATCGTATTGACCTTATCGTCTTAAAGTAAGAAGGATTTTAGAAATTTTTGGGCTGGTGGTGGTTTCTCTTCTGGTCCCCTCTTCATCGTCATCGTCCTCATATTCTGTGTCGTCATCTCATTGAAAATGATTACTACAAGCGAATTGTTGATCAGTAGAACCGGCGGAATTTCTGTGTTTATATACGGGAGATCCGTTCCACGTTATTTTGATCAGTACAACCGATTGATTGTTATATCTGTGATCACTACAAAGCCTACAGCGATGAATAATATATCACTGCATAGGATTTTCTTCCACCTTCTGACATATAGTTTAGCAACGGATTCGAAAACCCTCCGACCTTCTGCGCATGCGCCGGACGGAGTTATTTTCATCAAAATAGGGGGAAAGTGAAGAATAGAAGGGTGATGGACATTTACATTTTACTGAGCGTGATCTAACAAAGAACTCCGGAAATGCGCTCATATGACTCATTGCCTGACTCCCCTTTCCGGTGTAAAATCGTCCAAAATTGGTAGTCTCGGAATCCGTTGCTGAACAGTAGCATACTCGGTTTACTTTAAAATACCTTGTTTATGGGAGATGGGGTGGGGAAGGGAAGATTGAATGTGTGAAAGTTTCCCACGTTTTTGCTGATTATCTATAAATTTGATAAGGAACTAAGAATTTCTAAAATAAAAATTTCTGTAACTTGTTTCCATAGCATTTTAATAAATTTTAGAAATTGTTTCAAATAAATAGTTAGAAAAAAAACACCCAGTCGCATTCTAATTCTTCCATGAAAGAGTCGAGAAATTTCATTGTCTTAAAGCTTCAAAATTTCATATTAATGAGTGTTTTCTTAAAAATAAATTTTGAACGAAGAAAAATAACATAAATTATTGAAACGGACATTAATTTCGAGTATAAGCAAAGATATTTTATCCTCACCTGAAGCAACATCATATTTGCCTGATTTCAATTTGTTTGATTTCAGAATGCGCCTGTGCTGCTCCTGGAGGGCTTCTTATAGGGAGTGAAAAACAAGTAAAGAAAGAAAAAGCAATTAGAAATTACCGAGAATTCTTTCAAGTTATTGCGTTCGAAAAACCATTAAAACCAAATGATTGCATTAATGCCGATTTAACTAAGAAAAAATATACTCAATTTTCACTAACAAAGATAGCGTAATCTCAGAAGGACATGGAATAATGAAATTTAGCAGTTTCATCATTGTTTCAGGAATATTCTTTTGCAATCTATTGTGATTGATTTCGGATTACTCTATGAAGGGAAAAATCAATTTTACATTTTTGCCTTTTGTTTGACATATGACTAATAACTCTCGAAATAGGTAAATAAATATTTCTACATCATGTTGTTCCGATATTTTGCTCGAGCCGTGGTTGCACGTGGAGCCGTCTCGGAATTCGAGGATCACATCCGATAACCAAGAAGATTCTCCATATGCATTACATTACATTACACCACCTGCATCCCCGTGTTTAGAGCCATTTGGCTCCTTTCCTGTTTGGATGGATAGAGGTGAATTTTATTTTTTTCAGAAAGGACAAAAACAAACAACAGGTACAAAAAACAAATAGTAATGAAAAAAGAAGCATACACTGGACAAAACAACATAGAAAATAAAACAAAATGAAAAAAAAATAAAAATACATAGAGGGGGAGCCGGAAGTGTGTGTCAGTCTGGGTGGATGGGTGCTCAATGATTATCCACTACAATGATATTGTTCTCATCACATATGAAGCGCATTAGGAGTCTAAGTCGTGTTCTTGACAAGTTATTTGTGATAATGTTTTTCAACCGCTGTAATTTAAGTGACACTGCAGGAGTTTGGAAATGCCAGGAGAGGATAAACCGACATTTTGTGGCATAGTGTATTGGATCTCCCTTTATCGTGTGTACTGCGGCCAGTTTTTCCGTTATCCCAGTTGTCTTGCCAGATAGAGTGGCCGCTATTAGGAGTTATTTTAATATCATGTCGATAGGTCAAAAATTCCGAGTCAAACAAAAGTGGCCATTGAGAGGAGTGACCATTATGTAGGGATGGCCACTTGGAGAAGCTTCACTGTACCATTTTCTTCGAAAAATTGTTATAAAATAAGAGAATTTATAAAATTAATATTCATATCAAACGTACTAGAGGCAAAAATAAAGCGAAGCACTACATTAATAATTTGGTATATTCGAATGATGAATTTGTGACGAATTGTGCCAATATTAATTGTATGTTCCTTATCAGCTGTCTCTTCATTTTATACTAGATTTAGAATATTCATTTTAGAACTATATTATGTAGTACAGAAAAACACTACACAAATTATCTGGTACATTCGAATGACGAATTTACTACCAAGTTTCAGGAATTTTAATTGTATATTCTTAATTAGTTGGCTTTCAGCTTTAAAAAAGATTTAGATATACAGATAAATTTTATTTTATAACCTAACAAATTACATGTATTTTAATGACAGAACGCCTCACCGTTTACAACTGAGGTCTCCATTACAAACAAAATGATGGGTTTTTCCCCCCACAAATCAGTATTTTTTAAACTTGAATCTTCGAACAGCAATATTGAATTTTATGAAAGTTGAATATCCTGAGTACCCATCAGCACTTATAAATTAAATACATAATTAAAATTGAAATTCGGCGATTCAACTTTAAAATTATTGATTTGTAGAATACCCTCAGCATTTTGTTTCTCTTAGAGAACAACAAAAATTTTGCTCGCTGTAATGCTAACAGTTTTCTAAATCTTGATAGTATTCAACTGGAATTTTTTTATAAGCTACTTTAGATATCTGGCTTCAACGTTATGGAAGAAAAATTACGCCATGTTTCGCGCATTTGTAGTTAAAGCATTTACTACAAATACTCATAGATTCCAATGAAGAATAGAATATCTCAATTAGTAGAACTCCCAGATATTCAATGTATTTAATTCAAATTTTAATATAATGTTTCTCTAACATTTTGTTGAGTGTTCTGTAAGTTTCGCAAAATTTGGCCGAAAACTCTGTATGTTATAAGCAAAAACATGCGAAAAATTTGGGTTGTTTTAAAGAAGCCATTAGATCTTTCCGAATATCCATGAAATTTTTACGAAAATGCATGTAATCAATGTGCATAAAAAGCAAAACGCTTGATGAACATTTCAAAACATTATCAGCTCCCTGTGAAACGGGGTGAACCCAAATCCTTTTCTTCTTCATCAATTTTTGGATGGTCCCCTAAATGTCCCCGTGACAAGATCTTCACTATAAAATTTGACTTCCTACGATTCTCCACAGCAGATTGTGAACCATTGTATTCAAATTAACTCCAAGTGTTTCGCATTTTATCAATCTTGCAACAATTTTGGTCAGCAGTGTAAGTAATTTTTGTAGCCAAACAACTTTCCTATCTGAGCATATAATAACCTATTTTCCTACCTATTTTAAAACAGCGTAAGGTTTGTTTTTGCCTTTTGTTAAAATAATTTATTGATGATGCCTAAATTTAAATACTTTTTCTTGATTGAAATTAACCACATTGCGCTTTCTCTTAAAATTATTTCGTACACCTCATTTACACCGTTACAACATAATTCTTTTATTTTATGGCCAAAATATTCAATTATCAATGAAGGCATAAGTTATGATACCAATCTAATCTAGGTGTTAATCCAATTGGTGTCTCCCCTCACTCCTCACTAGTAGTAGTGTTTCCAGTGAAAAGAATATTTTACTGAGATTATTTTATATTCTCCTTGTCCCGTGAATGGACGAGAACTTTAGCTCTTTTCGTACCCTCAAGTTAACATTAATCGAGCCCTACTCCAATTCAAAATCAATAAGTTCATCACATAAAAGGGGTCCTTCGCGACCCATTTTCTACAGCAATACGTGTAACTGAACGAG
>BGPR01031883.1:3719-17792 GCA_013235015.1 Araneus ventricosus | reverse complement strand
TAGCTTGTGCAAGGTGCAGAGATTTTGCTTAACATAGGAATGACGCCCTAAAATGGGTTTGCTTCCGCAAATCTCGCTGAATTGGTTTTGGCAAGCAAGTTTCTTGAGTATCCTTCTTTCATACAGGCATTTATGCATGCGCATGTGAAATTGGAATATATGCTATTATAGACTGGATAGATAGCCAGCCTGTTGATTTGATTTGGTCAAAAAATTTTATATTTACCTATCTATGACGATAAAACTGCGTGTTTCAAATTCCATCTATCCATGTTATTCTTGATAGAGGTTCGTGGCTGACTGAACAGAGCAGATAGACAGGACTTCCTCTTCTGGATTGATTCTGCATTCAAAATTTGATAGGAAACCTGCATAAAATTATGTCTTTCTATAGACCATATACTTAATGAATTTCATCCCTTATCTCTAATAGCTCTCTGAGCACGTCTGCAGGGACATAACTCCCAAAAATTGCAGTTTTCTGGACTCAGGAAGGTCTAAAACGTGGAGCCCATCAAAATCCTGAGTCTGATTTTGATAGATTTAACATTCTCTCTTGTGTACTCTGGCATGAGAAAGCAAAAAATACCTCTCCTCTGCATACTGTCTATGGGGAAACCTGGTAGGAAATCATCCTACTACAGTGAACTGATTCGAGCAACTTTTATTTTATATGGAAAAAAAGCTTATGACGTCTCTTTACTTGCAATTAAGGTTCACTGCCTTTGCCACCTACCTCCTACTTTCAAACAAAATCAGACAAAGAAAATATACAGAATGCGTGGTGGAGAAAGATTGATTCTTGTCTGTGTCAGATGGTGGGAGCAGGTACCTTCAGGAAATTCCAGATAACATAAGCTTCATATGAAATGAAAATTGTTTCCGCAAATCGGTCGGGTGGCTGGCGCTTGGGATTTCACAGAAGGTTTACCTATGAAACTTGCGCAGCTGCCCGCTACTACAACTACCTGATTAATTTGATAATTTGTATTTTATATGCTTTATGACGTCTAGATTTGCAATTAGAAGGTTCATTTTGCCCATACTCACCTCCATTTTGTCAAACAAACAAAAATATAGAGAATGCGGTGAGAAAGCGTTAATTGATTTGTCTGTAAATGGGATGGTGGGAGCAGGCAACCCTTCATTGTAAATCTAGACGCCTGTGTTTCATGGTGAAACAGAAATACTCTAAATTGGCTGGGTGGTTATGCGCTGGGGATTTTCGCAAGGTTTTACCTGAAGCATGGTAAAACTTCAGGCAGTTCGCCACAACCACTGACGATTCTCCTTATAATCATTCTATATGGAAGTTTATGACGTCTAGATTTTGTAAATTACGTCTGGCCTGGCTCATATCATACCCTCCACTGAAACAAATGAACAAAATATAGAGAATGCGCAGAAAAGTTATTCTATCTTCTGTCTGTAAATGGGATGCAGGGGATGGTAACCCTTCCATTGCAAATCTAGATGTCATGCAAACTCCATACAATAAAATCATCAGAAACCGAGGGCTGTGGGCCAGTGACCAAGGTTGGCTCACCTACATTATCTTTTAAATATATAGATCGCAGTAGCCAACCCTTTAGCTCCCAGGGGTTCCTGACTTTAAACTCCTACCACACAAATTGAAGTAAAAAAAGAGCATGCGACCTTTATAAAAAGCATCTTCCGATTAAAAATCAGTCCATCCTAAAATTAGTTGTTTAGTAATCAAAGAATAAAACATCGAACTGAGTATCTTCAGTCTGACCACAGAATGAATTGCCTTATACTATAAAGAAAAGAATACTGAAACACTTAATGGCCACATAATGAAGATTTCTTTAAACGTTAAAGTACAGTATGGCGCTGGCCTGACCCATTTTAGCCACCACGCACTTTAACAAAAAAATCGTGAACAATGTAATGTGCTAGAAAGTGGTGTAAGCAGTAGAACTCCTACGAATGAAATTTAGCAGCTCATTACCATATCCTTGCCCAGCAGCCGCTCTGCCAGCTCTCCGCCGATAAGCAGCTTGATCCCAAGCAAAACCACATCTCATAAGTACTGTCATCCAACGGTCTTAACCTGCCAAACGCCACAACTCTTTCTGATAATTTTATCTTAGTCATATTGATGCCAAAGTTATATATCGGTAACCATATAAAATAAAATTCAATAAAATTTAAAATGAAAAGACATTTAATGGAAATGTCTATTGTGATAATCTAATTATTACAATTTTATATTGCTATTCTTACCATGTAAAGCCATTATACATCATTTGTTAGTTTAAAGCATAGTGTCCCTGCCTGGAAGCACATGAGGACTTATTTTGGAATGACCTCGCAAATCTAGACGGACTGAGCAATGAGAGTTGAACCTCAGCTGGCACCCCTCTTCCTCCAAGTTTCCAAAATTACCAGCCAGCGCTTAAATCGCCGACATCGGATTTGGCGCACTGATCTACATGCCATGAAGCGGACTATCAGTGAAAATCAAAGCTGAATCTGGATCCCTGGGCTCTGGGGCCAGGACCTACCATTAGACTACCATGTTACATTATTCTTAGTGCATTTATTAAAAAATAGTAGACTCTCTTAATGTGACATATATGGACCTGGACACCTGGATTATGAGAGGGCAACTGACGCGGATCAATAGAAAAATCATGTATAAAGGGAAGGCCTTAAATTTACAGTAATAATTAACGTCTACACGGGCTGATCTAGGCGCTTACAAATTCAAATTCATAAAATATTCCCTTCATAGAACTCCAAATTACAAACGCCAGCGAGGTTCTCCCTAAATTTCCTTGCCATTTCCCAAAAAAAGGTGCTGTTTCCTCTCACCCTGCCATAAAAAAATTGAACCCATTGTTACCAGAATCCAGTCAGATAACTGCAAGATTTTCATTAGAGGAAAGATTGAAAAGCCATCTTAGTAAAGGAATTTCAAAGACATGTGTGTCGATTTTCCCTTACTGGCTGAAGGATAAAATAGCGGAATTGCTACCTGTAATGAAATCGTCCATTCTTCCAGCATGCATGGAGAGTAATGGATCTTTCTCTCAAAAGTAAATTATATAGATTGACAGATACAAACTTTGACAGATTTGTCCAAAATTTTTTTTTATATGGACTCATATATCTATGATAAAATTGCACAAATTTTATTCATCTAGCTTATTCAAATTTTTGAGTTATAGTGTCTATAAAGGACTGGCAAGGATAGAGGGATAGACTGTCTGGATTTTGTCCAAATTTGATAGAAATCTTCATAAAACTATGTGTCAAGTTCATATACCAACCCCATCCTGCATCTCTAATAGTTTCGAGCACGTCTACAGACATAGAGCATACAGACAGATAATTCCAAAATTTGAAGTTCTTTTCTGACTCAGAGTCTAAAACGCGGAGATCTGTCAAAATCCGAGTCTGAATTTTGATTTGATTTGCGACACTTTCAGTACTATAATGAGAAAAGTGAGAAAAAAGTACCCTCTACAAAATTAAATTGTAAAATTGGCCCTTTCTTTTATAAATCTTTGGTCTAATAAAATTACAAAAAATTTTATTTTACAAAAAATAAATCTTTCTTCCACAAAAAAATATTTTCTATTTTCACGAAAAAGATTTTATTTTCATATATGCAAGAGATTTATCTTTCACAATACACTTTTTTCCCAAAATACCTAAAAAAAAAAACCTGGATCGATCCCTCAAGTTATCACCAAGCAACTTGTCCCACTCAGGGCTCTGACCAGTGGAGAGTGTACTTGGATTAGAGATCTTACTGTAGATTTTATTATTTCTTGCATTTGATCTGGTTATTTATCATTCTAGGCCTTTGTATAAATAAATACTTCATTTAATTTTATTCTCAAATAAGTAAATTAAACTGCAGCACTTAAAACTTAATGACATTTCGAAATATGGTGGTTTCTTTGTGGAGAATCTCCTGTATTAATACAGTGATAGTAAGCAAGCTATGGAATTTTATTCTTCATCAATCACACGGTTCAGCCAGTACGCTTAGCTTCCATAAAATAATAGTGTTGAAAGTTACAATTCTAATTGCTTCTGCTGAGGAGCATTTGTTTGTACCTTTAAAAAAACATCTGGTTTGAGTGGCAAATTAGGCAGATGTCCTCTGCCTTCTGCGTCGAACGAATCTCTTCTCTGCCCACAGCACGTTAGGGCTTCTGGCCACTTTTTTTTTTAGAAAACTAAAAATCTTTTGGTTCTGGGAACACTTACGAGTCTCTAATTTATTCTGCCTACTCCCATGGCTCTTTGAGTGCTTGGTGGCTCTGGCCTTCATTTATAGATATTAAATCATTAAATACTCCGGACACGCTCTCTTTAGATTCTCTTCCTCTGGAAATATCTAACCCCTGCATTCTGAGCTTGACGACAGCCGTGCTTCATTCGCTTCGCAAAAAAAGGAAAAATCCATTTTATGTTAAAAGAGCTGTTATTGAGGGCAATATTTATGCAAATTAATTCAAGGAAATATAGTAAAAAAGAGTTCAGTTAAGTTCTTTTCTTTGTTTTGTAACTTTAATTAATTCATTTGACTTGCTTATAAAAGGGTTCCAGTAAAAAATTATCCCCTGGGCTGTATTTTGCAACATGCATGAGGTAATTTTCCAGGAATTGCTTTCATTGATAACCTGTAGATGTGATGAGTAATCGATACTACAGTTTCTTTAGCATCCTATTCTTAAGTTTACTTTTTGAACTGGTGTATCTGTCGGCCAGGGGTAAAACTTAAATGAGCATGGGTTCTGCTCAGGTCCTGCACCTTTAACTCTAAAACGGTGATAGCCGCAGGCTTATGCAGTTGGTGTCTGTGTGGACAGGACCATGTTTAAGTACGGGTGGAGGACTAGCTACAGCGCCACCTGATGGAAAATGAACATTAGCGTTTGTGGACGAAAAAATCGTACAAGATACGGGGAAAAAAAGATACACAAAATTGTAGATATCTCTGATCGAATGAAAAGGCACCAGGCGCAATAATGCTAAGAACAAAACGTAAACGAGATTTGTTCTTATCCTTTGACTTAATCTGATCGATCAATATCTGAACTGACCCCATCCCGTTTCAGAATTAGGGCGCACACGAAGTTCCACTTAATCCCAAAAAAAAAAAAAAAAAAAAAAATCTGAGGGTGTGTGTCTCTGGGAGATCTAAGATAGGGTTCCTACACTTTCATCTCCCCGCGTGCACCCCTCGATTTATCTCTATATTTTCACCCTCATACTCATATCTCTCACCGCCATCCTCTATGTATAGAAGTTTTTTTTTTATCAATAACTAGGCTCGTGTATGTGCACGGCGCGCTGCCAGTGGAACTGGACTTAAAATAAAACGAAAATCGCCCACACGATATTTGCGTCTTTGAAAACAAACCAAAAAATTAAAAGATAGCCATTGACATTGATTCTCCCATATCTTTCAAGGATACATTAAAAACTCCGGTGTTGATGAAATCCATTATACCGTGCTGCGCGCATGCGAGATGAATAAATACGTTAAGATATCGTCAGGAAATAATCAGTCACCAATGCAAGGTTATATGATGTCACCCTCCCTTCAACCAATCATGAAATAGCCGCGGTTCCAGTGCGCGTCGCGGAGAAATTAGCCTTGAGAAAAATAACTATCCGCTCCAGGAAAAATTAATTAAAAAAAACGGGAAAAGAGATTGAACCGTTCTTGTTTGTGAATCGATATGAACCGTCTGAAGCTATTGAAAAAATTTGAAAATAATATGCTTATTAGGAAAGTTTGATGGTACAAATTTAAAAAACAAAAAATACATCCCGATGGCAACCAGTTGACTTATCTTTTAAAATCAAAAAATCCAGTAAATTACGTTGAGAAACTGAACTATCCCCCGCACTAGAACGGAAATCGCGGGAGTCTTCCGATGGTGATCCATCTTATTCGTACAATTCATCCAAAATCATGCCATTGATAAATTAGGCAAGGAAAAATCCAAACTAGAACAACACAATACAAAACATTAAATTGCAAAAAATTTTCAGATTAAATCTTAAAATTCTCATTTGAGGATGCATCCTTACTACCATTTTCAGACTACTCCAAAAAAGCCAAATTCCCATGTATTTGGCAAGGAGTAGATCTGTCCGACATCAGCAGACAAACACATGAAGTACTATAAACATTGCCTTTATATAGATATATGTTTGCGTTAGCTTAATATGTCAATGACCTAATAATAACATTTGGATCATTTTTGCATTTTGCAATAGTATATTGAACGCCAAAACAAAACCTGAAATTGTGCATTGTAATAATTCTGCATTAACTTAATGAAGATAAGCTAAAAATTACGTCCGTAATAACTAACTCTCTAAGGGTATATGGGATTAAATAGAGAAAGCATTAATTTTGAAGCAAAATTATGAAACTCTTTAATCTCTTATGTATTCCTTGAGCCACATTAATACAACTGATTCCTATGTGCCTTGGAATCATTCAAGATGTTAAGATTACTGAAATCACGGGGTTGAATTTTTTTTGATGATTACAAAATGTCTTTACATGAGAAGAAAGCCATGTTTGTATTGTTGAAATCTGTATCTTCCTCTTTATACATTTCAATACAAGGAGATCTGTGGAAAATATAATAATATAAGATGTATTGAGAACTTCCTTCGCAGAAAATATTTCTTTTCCATATTCCACCTCCGCTTCTATAACGCAACTCATAAAAGGCAAGACACATTTGCATCATGTTTTGGAAACGCAACAGAAGAGCATTTTCATCCATCTCTGGATTCTCTTCGGTAACATCCGGAAGAAACGGTGGGACTCATCTCATCCAAGAATCAAGCACCAATCAGACAAACCATTTTACACAAAATCTCCGAACATGTAGACTTTCAAAATGTCCAGACCAAACCGTGAACAGTCAAATAATCTCAGAAAGCCAGAACTTTTATTTAATATCATTACAACCCCAAGTTTTCTTACCTATTCTTGAAAAAAATAGCTGTGTCGAAATTAACATATTTGTTGACTGGCTCGTGGAAAATTTTCCTCATTAGTTGGTTCCACTGGTAATTGTGAAGTTTGAAGCATGGTCGGAAGACATTTTGACTAGAAGGAGTTCATTAAATTATCAAGCAGCCAGAAGAGTTTTATGATTCTGTTTATGAGAAGTTCAAGTGCCAAAGAGTCTTGATTTACTCTAGCCTCGCCAGATCTACTCATCACGAAAATGCACCTTAAGACCCCAGACCCAGATCTCACCAAAATCGTACGCTTATTTAACCTTGGGTATGGCGCTTTGGTGGAAACCAAAACACTTTAATTTACAGACTTTACTCTCACCTGTCAATAATAAGGAATGCTAAAAGAGGTCACAATACGTCTGATAATCTAATAAAGAGAGTGGAAATAAGTAAACTAAAAAAGGCTCTCCTGACCTCCTGCTCGCCATAAGTGGCTGCATGGAAAATGACTCAGGGAAAAGTAGGGAAATCTTTCTGAGCCCCGTCAGTTTGCAGGAAAGCACGTTGGCCGCTGTTTTACATTTTTAAAAGAAAGAGAATTAAGAAATAAATAGCTGCAGTGGATTTCAATGGGAAAAATCAAGAATCTTGGTTTATCTGGGAGGGTCTGGGTGTCTCATAGCCCCCCCCCTGGATCTGCCACAAGCCACTGATATAACCATAAACATTCATTTCATAAAAAACACCTGTTCTTACAGTGATACAGGGCTCTAAATTTTATAATCTCAAGTTACACTCTTTAACTTCAAATCATAACCCTTGACGGAGAAGGCAAAGGACTAATTCTATTTCATTCACTCTTTGTAGTCGGACTTATTTTAATGAACCCTCTATCTTTATGGAATGCCTGGAAATACTGTGAAGATTCTTGCCAATTCTTCGAAAAATAACCTCCAAAGAAGGAAGTGCATTCTCTATTTAAAGAACTTCTTTCCTGTGATCCAATATTTTTCTCTCTATTTCTAAAAGTATTCTGAACATTTCCCAAACTTATTCTTTCTTTAACGGCATTTTATGGTGACAGTGATCTTGAAAACTGGTTTTGTAACAGTCTGAATTGATATTCTTGGAGAAAGGAAAGTGGCTCAGGTACAATACAAGGAATCATGGATGAAGACAGAGATGAAATGATCATGATGCAGGAAATCTGGCCAAGCTCTTGCATGATTAGAAAAGCTAAAAATTCATTTGAAAGCCAACTGAAGTCAGTCTAAAGAAAACATACCAAAGGGGTCAGAAAGTACTGCCAAGATGCGAGACGTAATATGAGAGGAGAAAACACTCTTTCAAACAAAAAACCTACAAAAATTAATAGACTTTATTAGTAAATTAAATCTCCATGTTTTATGTGGTAATGTATTTAAAATTACTTGTTATAAAAAATGCGATAATGTCAATAAAATCCATTAATCTAATATAAATTATTCTTCTAAAACTGGAAAATTACAGCATTCCTGGACAATGCCTTGCCTGTTCTTTTGCTTTCCCTTGCAGATTCTTTTGATGGGTAAGATATATAAAACAAATAGCCATTATTTTACAAACAAAGGTGCGGATTTTCAATTGGCTTCTTTTAATAAGACGAGGTTTAGGAACGAAAAGCCGTTCAGGAAGCTGAAAGCATTCTTTTAAAGGTGAATCCGGTAAAATGAATCTTCCATAACGAACTCTTTTCTTCTGGAACGAAGCGACTTCTGCCAGTTTAGAGGTCCTGACTGTAATGAATTTTAAATCTTGCTTAACGAAAAGCCACCTATAACACATTGCGGAAAAGGCAGCACTTGATATTGGATTGTAATTTACGCCCCGGAACGCAAACTCGTATAGCAACGGATCTGGAAATTTGACGCTTGGCATGCGCCGAGCGGAGTTATTTACCAAAAGAGGAGGAGAAAAGCAGAATCGAAGGATACATTTTACTGGAGTGGATGAAGAAAAGAACTCCGGAAATGCGCCGATATGGACGCATTGTCTGACAATCTTCCAAAAAAAATCGTCCGAAGATAGTCCTGAACTGACAGTTTGACTCTACCTGGATTCCAAAATCTGGACATCTGGAAAATTGCAAAAATACCTTGAGAGCACAAATGCAGTAGAGCATGTGTTCTTAATCCCAGGTAATGCACCCTGGGGTATACAAGGACCAGATTTAGGGGTGCTAACCAAAGTTCCTTAGCTCTATGATAATAGAAAACGTAACCTGAATGAAAAGAGAAAATAAATAAAAGAAACAAAAAGAAATGAATAATAATATAATATAATCTTTGCTTGAATGGTGCAGCATTAAGGATTGCATCAACAAAATTTTCCAAATATGACACAACAAAAAATTATAGATTAAGTAAATAAAAAATTCTCTAATAACGAAAACACTTAAGAAAATTAGAGAAAGTAAGAAAAGACCAAAATGAAAAGAACGAATTTAAACCTATCGGAGATCACCATCTAGTAGTCCTAAAACGACAACTTTCTGTATAGGTTGAATGTAGAAAAGCCAAAATCGACCTTCTGTATCTGAATCTGTCCAGAGCAAATCCAAATAAAAGAAAAATCTTTTAGTGAAGCAACCCTGAAAAGCCGAAAACTGAGAAGGTAAGACGAATGGCCAAAAAAACTAGGATGCAAAAGTGATGCTACTGATGAATGGAAGAAGAGCTATTATCTAGAAGCAAGTTTTCCTTTGAATGGCCCCATCTATGTAGAGAAATCTAATCTATTTGAAAGAGGAAAACTTTCGACGGCCATATTAACTCTTTAGGAAATCAAAAGGGAAAACCTTGCTATCTTTAAGCTATTATTATTTAAATTTATCTAAGGCTTCACAAAAGTAGAGCGGACTCTTAATGGTGGAAAACCAAGAAAACATAAAGGATTAAAAGTTAGAGAATCCTGTCTCCATGAAGTCACCTGCTAATTTACAAAACCTGAAGAATCTGCTTGGCCATGAAGGTACCTTGTGTTATCCCATAAGCACGAAATAAATACAATACTGACTCTAGCTCTGCTCTCGCGTTGAATCTAATACTATTGTAGAAATGAAGAAATGTAAATCTCAAAATTAAGTCTGTGGAAATGGTATTAACTCGATTACTTTTACTCTTTAAATTAACCTTGTTTATTATTGATAAACTTCTTGCATAGATTTGATAGTCATGGAGGCTGATATGGATAGGGAGGCGCTGGAAACCAAAAAAAGAATAACTTAAGGCATGAGGGAAAAAATAATAAAATTCCTGCAGGCTTGTATTGATTCTGGCTGCCCTGTATATGCATGAGCGCCTCTACTGTTCAGCAGGGCTGGCTAGATTGGGTATGAGTAAAATGTAAGGCCAAACCTTCTGAAAAAATACACCCCAAGGGTAAAATGATTGAAAACACAGCCTACTATTAGAAAATAGCTATCTTCATGAAAACTGAACTCTAATTTTGTAAAGTATATGTCTAACGTCTCATTTATTAAACAGATTTTAAGGTGAAATTCAAACATCCTGTCTCTATTCAGGAGCTGTTTGATTGGCAGTCATTGTAAGTATCATTCCAGTGTAATATCGAACTTAGATGAAAACAGAAAAGGTGAATTAAAATTGTTCTAAAAGCCATTAATCGGTAAATAAGGCCAAATGAAATCTCCATGGCTAAGGGTTTTGAAAGGCTAAATTTCACTCTACCTTTAAAAAAAAAAGGTTAATATGAGAACTGGTCTTGCAATGGATCTCCTGAGGATTTACCACTTTCTTTGAGCCACGATTTGCAGCGAAAAAATAGGGTAATGAGAGCCATTTGCTCAGTAAAATGTACATCACCTTCCATTCGTACTTTCCCCTACCTTTGATGAGTATCTCCTGCCCATGCATGCGCTGGATACTCCAAATCCGTTGCTAAAATAATAGCGTAATCTGTGTAATGGTTCAGTGGCAGATGTTGAGGAGTAAATACGTAACTGGAATGAAGCGAATGATTCAACGAGCAAGCGGAACTCGCATTGCTAGAGTTAGATAAAAAAAAAAATATTGCGAAGTTTTAATACATACGTATCTTTTTGAATATGATTCTTCACCTCAATATTTTGCTATCACTATAATCAACAATGAAAAACCTTCTGATAGTCATTGCATTCTGGGTTACAGTTGGTTCGAACTTTTTATACACGCAGGGGGAAGGGAAATGACAAATATTTGAAAAGTATACGAGAAAGTTTAGGGGAGGCCACTCCCGCTGGTTTTATTTCGATTTCGTTCGAAATTGGAGGAAGGCGTGGGGGAGGCGACCCTTGATGTCATATCTAGAAACATAGATTATAGACATATCTCTAAACATTTAGTCATAAACCTTCATATAAAATAAAAAGTATCGAAATACGTCGAGTGGTTGGGGCTGTCGCACTGTCTGAAGGTTTTAGAATATTATTTTAAATATACAGATCCCAACAGTTCCATCAGAATGGCGTGTCAAAAATATTGTAAAATACCTATTGTAGGTGATGGAAACTATCATTCTGTATTTATGGATCTGAAGACTTTCATCCCGAAACGCGTGAAAAAGTTATACAAAACATTACAACTAGATGAGGTTTATTGAAAGATTTTACAGTTTTAAAGGAATCTGTTGTCTACAAAGAATATGAAATCTGCTATGGTTTTACGGTCTGTTCCACTGATCTTCATGCTGAAAAAAAGTAGTGGCTGAGAGCCTCGAAGCAGCGAAATGGCAGAGACAGTGTGGGTCCTGGCAGTGAACCCGCCCGGAATCCGGCGGAGCGGCTAGTATCACAGGGACTAAAAGAAGAAGAATATACACAGAATAATTTGCATAAATCTTAAAATATCATAATAATGTAAATAACCAGTTAAAGTCTTCTATAAACATAGGTTTTCAGTCTCTCAGTTTCTTTGACCCGCCTTTGCACACCACCCACATCCCCAGCCAGCTAATTCTGTTGACTTAATGGATTTTGAATATTGTTACGAACATGGAAAGTCGCTTCCCAGCAATGTTAGTCTTATGGGTGGGAAGAGAGTTCTACAGGGGTATGTATTGGAAAGCCGGGAGAATGGAGCCATCGACCTTCGCGACAAATTTGGCAACGAAATGTGGGATCTCAAAAGTACTGGAATTTTCTTGATATCTCTATTAGGGGCCGAGGTCAGGATTTAACCAGGTGGTTCGATGTGACGTCACGGCCTGTCGGGGAGATTATAAAGGACCGTGCCAGGATTTATTCAATAACATAACACAAAATAAATAAGTGTTAAAAAAGCAATGAACATGCATAGTTCACATAAGCTTTGGAAAAATATCAATAAATGAAATGAAAAACTTTAAACTCAAATTAATAAAGCATTCAATTAAACGAATTAAAAAAAAATTGCAGAATTAGTTTTAAAGATCGTAGGATAAACAGGGACACTAAAGGTAATATTTATATAGGGTTGCCATGTGTCCCGCATACACGGGGATACACCGTACGACTCAGTCCACCGTACGACCACCACGACTCAGTCCAGTATTACTATCTGTCCCGTTTTCTCCCTAAACTATTTACAAATAAGAAACATAGATACTGGCAACACTGAGATTCTATTCAACCAGTTTCTTTTTCTAAAAGCTTATCTAGAGAAAAGCAATACCAACCAAAACTGCGAAGCAACTCTGAAGAAGAATGGAAGAGAAATGGCTGAAGTTTTTTGCAGGTACAAAGTATATTGATCAGAAGTCATCTATACTTATGAAAGGCAATGTTTGTGTGTGTGTGTGCGACGTGCAGACGAATCTATCGCAATTACAGCCTTGAAATTTGGCACACAGGTAATCTTAATGTTGACTCAATGCACCTCGAAGCCAGAATTTTAAAATTTAATCTAGAAAATTTTTTATTTAATGTTTTGTGTTGTTTTGGTTGATTTTTCGCACTAATTTCTCAATAGAATGGTTTTGAATAATTGTACGAAAAAAATAGACACATCATCAAGAAGGTCACACGATTTCTGTTCTAATGAAGTTTATTTCGTACGTCTAACTTAATTTACTGAATTTTGGGAATTTTTAAAAAAATAGTCACTTAAAAAAATATTCGGAATTCTTAAAACTCTTGCATCCTACGTTCTAATAAAGATATCATTTTCAAATTTTTTAGGTAGTAAGTCAATTATTTTTTTCTGATTTAAACCGAGAACGGTTAAAATATTTTATTTCTCCGATTTTAAATTAATTTATTTCTTGATGGGATCAGAAAATTTTTCTCGAATGCCGACAGTGAAGAACCACGCCGTTTCTCCCGGTTTCGCCCTGGCTACCTCATCTGGCGGAAAAAAAACAGCCGTGATTTATTCCCTTCGTTGGACGTAGTAGTAAAGCAAGCAATACCAGAACGTTCTGACTTGAAATTGTGAAATTATGAAATGCCAATGTTGAAACAAAGCAAATTATATATATTTGATTAAAAATAAACATTATGCATACGTACCTCAAAGCATGATTATAATAAAGATGTGAAAGTATGCTTTTTTTAAAAAAATTAAGTTCATTTCATTATAAAAAAAACGAAGTAATATCAAAGTAAAATTATGACAATGATATGCCATTATCTTGACGAAAAATAAGCGGAAAAATCAATAATGTGTATCTTTTGTTTTGATTTTGTTTTCAAAAATTTTCGTGTCATTGTGGGCGTTTCTTTCTTTTTCATTTTGTTGAAGTCCTGATTCCATGCGCAACGCCGTGCGCGCACTGCTAGTGTCTAATAAAGCTATGCGAATACCTATTCGCCATTCCAACCCACAATGCAAATGTGGAGAGAATATTTTGCCTAATGTCAACTCAAAGGTCGGACGAAAGAAACTGGTTCATCGAAAACAACGGAAGCCACTTTGATTTGTCATTATAATTTTACAATGACTTACGCCCAATTTTATACTTACGTGAAAGAAGAAAATGATATATTTCAGAAAATAAAATCAATCTTAAAATATGGCTGCCCTAAAAAGCAGCCATATGCATCTTTATTATTATTCTACGCGTTCATTTTATTAGATTGTTTAA
>BGPR01031882.1:0-17793 GCA_013235015.1 Araneus ventricosus | reverse complement strand
AACTCTCTGAGCGGTTTGCTATTTTGATGCACTTACTTTAAAGTCTTAAAAATTTGCTTTTAAAGAGAATAATTGGATCTTTTTTGCGTTTCATAAAATCTTTGAGCCTTTAAGAATATTTTATACATGGTAGTTTAATAAATTATACATATAAACATGAATTATCTGCTTTCGAACTTGAGTATGAATAACGAAAAAATACGTGCAAAACGCTTAGAGAATTAAATTCCTAGAAGGTAAGAGATGGATGGCAGATGCAGAAATTAGATTTTGTTTGTTTCAAGTTTTATAACGAATTTGCTCTTATTAATCAATTATCAGTATTAACTTTTAATTATCATTTCATTTGCCGACGATAAATTAAGCAAATTGAAATGCACTACTATGATATTTCCTTTCCGCGCGCTTAATCCTAATTAAAAGAAAAAAAATAATTAATAGAAGCACTTAAGTAAATAAAACTTGAGGAGATAGAACACATGGAAATAAAACCACTTTCAAGAGCAAAAAATTATTTTCACTTTGTTTAGGATGGTAAAAAAACTATATATATAAGTATCTGAAATATAAAGGACTGGTAAAAGCAAGCATCGAAAATTAAAAGATGGTAAAAATAAAAACACTCATCATTCCAGAATATCTTGCTGAACCTCATTATCTTAATTAAATCAAAATCCTATAATTAAAACAGATAATTATTTTGAAAGTAATTTCTAGGAGGGTCCCTTTTATGTTCTTATTACATATAATTAAAGTAAATTTACACAGAGGTACACAAGCGCGTTCAATTCCCATTAGGTTTTGAGTTATAATTATCAGAAGCTAATTTTTGAATTGTGATCATCAAGGGCAGATTCGGTCATGATCAAATAAACCAATAGGAATTGTTACTTTTATCTCCCAAATGATTATTTTTCAAGAAATATTTTCCTTCCAATTTTTCTTGCAGAAATTTCATAAAATATTATTCGGATTTATTTTCATTATACACAAACGCTTTCCGAATTCTGAAAATTATATCTGCTTTATGCATATTTTTCAATATTATGCACATTTCTTTCTCCTGCTTTACTGAATATGTAAAATATCAGTCTTCTTCACGCATGGTACCAGTGAGGCTTTTCATTAAGTTGAAGTAAGTTTGTTGCGAATCCCTCCACTAGCGTCTCGATCCTAGAGGGCTCTGCTCGATCCCAGACCCTTTCCCAAGCGATTCCGAGTGTGTCCCACCTTGTCAAACTTCCCCACCTACGAAAACTACTACTTGAGATGGATTCGCGCATCGCAGAGATCGAGACGCTAGTCCTCAATCAGACCGTGGTTCTTTGGATTTCGCTTATTTAAAAAAAAAGAAAATGTTACAATAGCTACAAGGGAAAACTGAAAACCGTATGCTAAGCTAATGAATTTATAATACAAAAATGAAATTAAAAGTGGCAGACAGATTATTTTGAGGCGAACAAATTTTTTAAACGGACAAACAATTCGTGGAATGATGCAAATTACACATATGATTACAAAACGAATTAAGCAAATCGAATGAAAAAAAAAACAAATTACAGAAACATTAAAAAAATTAAACGAAATTGCAGAAAATTATAAATGTTTATTTAGTTCAGTCTTTAAATTTTCCGAGAAACACGAAGTAATAATGAATTTTGGAAATCAAATTATAATTCTAATGCACTCTGGTTAAAGCAATAGTACAGAGATTACTTTTACCGGTTGATTAGATCGATTTTTGAAAAAAAAATCGGATATATGTCACAATATAAATACTGAATTTTTATGGGAAGAAGTTAGAAATTTGCTAATTAAAAACCCATTTGAAGATCTCGTTTGAAATTTTTTATGGTAAGCTTCAACAAAACTTAAAAATTTTGGAAATTGACTTCCAACTAATTAAATATGTCAAATATGAAATTAGGCACAATAATTAGGCCTCAGAAAATTCAGAATTCCGCATGGGTGTTTGGTGACTATGCAGAGTCGAGTTATTCATGCAATAGAATTTTTGCACGCATCTTGACTTTATATCAGAAATTTTCTAGGAATTTTTAAATAGCTTCAAATAGAATTTTTCAAATAATAATTGAGACTATACCCAATAACCTTTGGGTATACACAATAACCTTTGGGTATACACAATAACCTTTGGGTATCAAAGCTTAGAAAAAAATTATTCACAGAGTAAGAAAATGGAACTAATTTTTTAAAAGTTTTTTTAGAGGGGATCGAAATTGCTATTAGCAAAAAACTAAATTATTGGAAAATTAATTAAATACTTCAAACAGTTTTTAAATAAATAGTACGTTTAACATCTTTTATATACTAAATACATTCTAAATTCAATCACGCTTTAATTGCTACTGACAAAAATTTGTAAGAAATTCATTTATTCATTCTGATTAGAGAATTAATTTTTATCGCATTAGTTCCTACAATTTACATACAAACGAATTCTGATGAACTTTTCATAATTTTGAGTCTTTTTTGGTAACTGGAATAGAGTAAAAGATAAATTTCCATCCCTTATTTCCAGGGTTGTTGGTTTGTGATAAAATAAATAACTAAATGATGCATGGTTGCAATTAAATAAGTAAAAATACGATCAACAGACAGTAAAATTTTTTTGGATCTTAGCATTGATTTTCCCTTCTGAATAATAATCATAAAAGTCGCGAATTAATTGGAGTCGATTTGTCGAATTACGGTTCATTTAACTGCAAACGATATACTAGTTGTCTAGAAAAAAATTATGTTTTAACTGCACCGAATTTTTTTCCTCTTCGTAATTTTTTTACAAGTAGTCAGTAAATTTAATGACTGGTAATTAGAAATGTTTTTAAGTGCAGATGATATAATTACCAGCAGAAATAAGAAACAATCCGACGCACTTTTTTATCATGTTTATTTTTCTAATTTACTGGAATAGGGAATTTATCGCTTGATTTTTTTGTATTATTTTGATTACCCTTTAGAAATAATTTCATGTATTAAGAAGAATTTATATTTTGCTTTCTTGCAAATGGAGAATCATACATTATGGCCAATAAGGTAACTTTTTTTCTGGAATGTTTTCCAGACTGTATTCCATGTTCTATCTTTTCTTAATAAAATGCAATATTAAATTTTTTATCATAGTTCCTGTTTAAAAATGAAACAGCTTCAAAAATTTCTAAGGATATGTAAAACTGCTTGTATATTAGAGAACTTCTGAGAATAAAAATAAGACAACAATAGTAAAATATCCATCAAAAAGGAAATATTGCATTCATGGATAATATACAAAGAAAGATTTGCTGCATCTTTTTAATCTTTGCAATTAAGTTTTGTCGGTCCATTTTTTATCCTTTCGAGAAATGTTTTTGTTTCGGATTTTTAATTGTGATATATTTTATATCTCTCATTGCAAAAATTCATGAATTTAGGGAAAAATAATTTGAGCCATTACCACGCATTTTAGACTTAAAATAAGAAATAAAATAGTTGTCAATTTTTAAAAAAATAATGGTAACAATAAAAAAAATTGGTAAATGCTTTCATTTACTATTTTTAGTTGTGTCTTATAATGCTGCTTTCTATATGGTTCAAATAAATCAACGTTTATGTAAACATAGTACCGAAATAAGAATATAGAACCAGCTATTCATGACTAAAAATAATTGCAATATGAACATCAGATAAGAATGGTAAGCACTTTAAAAGGCCTCGTATGTGAAATCTAGAAGATAGTGAATGCAATCAAAATAATGAGAATTGAGAATTTCAAAAACAAAAAAAGGAAGCATAGGAAAAATAAAGGTTCCTGCATCATCCTGGTTCCTTGTATTAAGAAGCTTAAAATTATCTTGCAAAAGGCAAAATGTTGAAACTGTAATGTATGCTTTTCTAACTTTTTTAAAGTGGAAAAAGTTACAAAAGCATTAAATTAGTAAGAATTATTATCTTAACGAAATATGAAGTTGTAAAAGTCTTAGGTCTGTTTTGTAATATATATATATATACAAATACTACTCTAGAAATTAAAAATTATATATATAATTTTAATTTCTAGAGTAGTATTTGTATATATTTAAAATATAACAAATGTTTTGATTAATTGAAATATTTAACTATATTTTGTATTTCATTGTATGATTATTAATAAAGTAATATTATTTTATTTTTATTTTCAACTTTAATTATTAGTTTAATAAGTGTTTATATTGAAAATGTTATTTGAGTTTTGATTGATTGCAAAATATTTAACTATATATATATATATATATAAAACATTAAAAAGATATGAAAATGGAAATCCAAATATATATATTTGGATTTCCATCTTCATATCTTTTTAATGTTCTTTGGATTTTAAGTGCAATATTTGATATTTAACTGTTATATATATATATATATATAATATAAATCTAAATATAACTTGTATATAAACATACAGAAATAAAGTAAACAAAACATATCAAGAATCAAATCCTATACTAAAAAGTAATTATTTGAACAATACATCAATTTTAAATAAAATCTAAAAAAATTTTTGAATATACTAAAGATACCATGAACAAAAAATCAGTTTTAAGCAATTATATGTCAACAAGTAAAAAAACTCTGTTGTTATTATATATATATATATATATATATGTGTGTGTGTGTATGTATATGTGTATATATATATATATGTATGTATATATATATATATATGTGTGTGTGTATGTATATGTGTATATATATATATCGTAACATTTCCCTCGTAACATCTCTCCTGTCGTAACATTTTCATCTAAACAACCATTAAAGTTTCTTAATTCCATATATTTGAATTATCGTCTATAGATCTTAATATTCTAATCTCTCTTAGGAAATGCACAATTACACTAATCTGAAATATTAATGGTGAGGATGAAACAGAATAGCACCTGTTTAATAGTGTGTCATGGAGTACAATAAGGGGAGAAACTTGAATGATCCCCAAGAGAGACATGATGGAAATGTCTTCACGGAACATCTTTAAAGGAAAAGTGGTCATCATTTATATTACGCAGGAGGCAGACCATTGTGACTAGTTTCAGCAGAGCTGCAGTATTACTAAAGCTCCCATTTGGTTTACCATTTTTCTAAGTGATGCTACCAAAGAATACGCCTGGATTTTAGTATGTAATTTTCTGTCTGGGAAAGATCAGGCATCCTCTAGATGCATGGAATACACTATCTTATCTTATATATTTTTGAATATGTCTAATTGAATCAAGGAAGAAATGGGATAAGCATTCGCTACTGTTTAAGTACTTTAAATATAACTCTAGTGCAACAGTAAAAGCATTTATATCACGTGATGTAAGACAAAAATTTGAGAAAAATTACTTTTGTGAACAATATTTTCATTATCTTTTAAACTATTTTCTGTCTGGAAAAGATCAGGCATCCTCTTGATGCTTGAAATACACTATCTTATCTTATATATTTTAGAATAAGTCTAATTGAATCAATGAAGAAATGAGATAAGAATTCGCTACTGTTCAAATATTTTAAATATAATTCTAGTGTCATAGTAAAATCATTTATCTCACGCGATGTAAGACAAAAATTAGAAAAAAAATTACTTTCGTGAACAATATTCTCAATATCTTTTATATTATTACACATGAATGCGACGTTTGAAACTGTAAAATTTCAGTGTTTAATTGTTATGTCTAGAAAAAAATTCATATATAATTATGTTGTGTTCGCACAGTATCCAGTTGTTAAACAAGATCCAATTTTGTTTTGCTAATTTGTGCAATACAGGAATCTGTATCCGAGATTACTTAACATTTATTATCAGTATTTCATCATTTATTATTACGGTAATTACGTTTCAAATTCATGATATTCATTAACCTAAGTGGTTTTTTTAAAAAGTATGGAATTTATTTATTTTATGAGACAGATTAAACAAATTATTTAGCATAATGATAAAAGGTTGTAATGGTCAGCAACGTTCATTTTCACAGATACCGGAATTTAGTCATTTCTGGAGCGGTTATTGGATACGAAGTTAAAAAGATTCTTCCTTACATAATACAATCATGGTTATAATTATCTTTACATAATTTTGAAACTTAATTCTGAAAAGTTGAAAGATCCATTTCCGAAAAAGTTAACAATTTAATCAAGGAAACACGAATGAGTAAATATTTTTTTCTAAAACAAAGCATTCATCAGGGGCATTCCTTCAAGAACAGTTGCTCTAATTACGTGATATAATAAGATTTGTCGCTTCCTTCTTCTAGTTTAGGCACAATTAGCGGCATTTGTCTTGCTTATTGTACGGAATGTTTTGAAAAAGAAAATTCTTTTTCTCCTATAAAGGTCATTTGTTTATTCTTTGCTTGTCCAGCTTAGAACATTTAATAACCTGATAAAAATCGGTAATTGCATATAACAACAGCAACCCATTTCCCATAAAAATGGATATAAATCTATCGCTAGAAAAAATTAGTCTTCCTTACATTAAACATAGTTCAACAACGAAAACAGTTTTACAGTAAACCCTAACAGGGCGAAAGCAATGTTTCAGAACTGACACCAAACAAAATAGAGTTACAATTAAAAGGTTGAGTTTTAATCAGGTAATTAAATTAGATTTTTATGTTACTAAAAGAAATGGGGAAAAATAAGAAGATATTTTATTGTCTTCAAATAATATGAATTTAATTTTAATACTCAGTTGCACACAGAAACTTTGCCGCTAAGATTTATGGGAAAACACCTTCCGTAGAGTCAATGTTTTAATGTAATAATCGAGAAGAAAAGGCAAATCAAGTTTTCATAAATGTTTAAATAATATCTTAAAGAAAGAATAACGCTCAGTAGTTTACGGTCACATTTCAAACATTAATTAAGATTAATTTGAATTTAATAAATGAGGGGATTTCGATTAAGTGATGGCTATAAGCGTACTCAATGTAAAGAATACTCATTTAGATATCAAATCAATAATTTAAAGTAAACATAAAATATTATGCCATTAAAATACAGAAAACAAAATCTATGTAATTCTTTTTATGAATCAGCTTTCGGAGAATTAAGCCATTTTCTTCAAAGCTATTTAACTTCACTTATTTTAACATTTTACTTCATTAGAATTAACAACAAATTCAGAATGTGAAATTTGACAGCATATCGCCTACACATTTAATCGTCCCCTTGTAAAAAATTAACATTGAATTAAATATACAAAATAGTGTACTTTAAAAAACAAAGGAGGCAATATAAATAAATATTTAAATGAAAGATTTGCTACAAATAGAGAGTAAGTAACATCGCCCACGTTGGTATTCTAAACTGTTCGCCGACTGTATTGTTAGCAGTGCTTCGGATACATTCCTAACCATTACGTACAGCCCAATATGTGAGTTCTAATGTGACTTGAATTATACCATAATCAAACACAACTCAAGCTGACAGCACGCAGAGAACCGCGAACAGCCATTTCACCGTGGATGACGTTTTCGCGTATTTCGACGGGCTTTAGGATTTACTCTGTTCAGCCCTGCTCTGTGTTAAGCCTCCAAGTTCTTATCTCGCGATTTCCGCGGAAAGGAAGTAAGTCTATCTTCTGCTGCATCCTGCGATTTTCGCAAGCTAATATGTTTACTTCGAACTATTATAGCGTTGAATCATATTATCCAAATAAAGCTTTGTTTATAAATAGGGGGAAAGTGGGGTAAAACCGAAGGCCTGCTGGAGCTAAAATATTCGACAGAAAGCTTGTCAGATTTCATTAAAATATTCATTGTTTATTGGAGTACAATATAACTTTCCAGAAAAAACCCAGTTTCATTACTTTTTTTATATCAAAAAAGTCAAATTACCCGGTTTTACACCACAAGTGGGGTACACGTGTTAACGTTATAGGAAATTAGGAAAACTTTATTTTAAGTAGAAAAGTTGCAATCGTGTCTATTTTATATGACAATTTAAGAATATTAGTTACAACATGTAAAGCAGTTGTCTTCTTCCTCCACGCCACTGTAGCTTTCGTGGGCACAGCTAAGACAGATTTTAGATTAGATTAACCGTTCTTCATCATTGTAATATGTACAATCAACGTTTGATGTGTTTTTATCGTCTTAATCGTAGAAATCATCAATACTGAATGTCCCAGCATAACACCACTTGGAGTACCCGATTTTACGCCGAGTGCAGAGGTTATAAAAACGAAATAGAACAGTGAAATTATTGGAGTAAATCTTTATTGTTTGATAGGGTACAAATCCTTAGTAAACCTATAATAAGCTGGACTAAAATTGGTTTTTAAAAGTGTAATGATTTTTATGTAAGGATAGTTTAAAATGAAACGAGCATTAGAGAGTTGACTTCTTAAAACAAATAAACCTTCACAGACGCAGTGAATTCAACAGCTGCAACAAGCCACTATGACTGTTCCTTTTTCTTGACTAGTAGTGTGTAATTGAGTATCTGTCCGCTATAAAGAAGAACTAATATTGCCAGAATCAAGGGTACCCGATTTTACCCCAATCTCCCTAACGGTTTGCGACATTTGAACAGGTTCAGCGACATTTAAACATGTTGGCAAACGATGCGTTTAATTAGTGATTTAAAAAATCGGCAGTCAGAGGGTGAAGTAAACAGTTTTATTAACACATTATTTGGTGTTTAGAATTAAATTATTTCAAAAATATATCAGTCATATTAGGATAATATCTGGGCATAATGATACCTCGAAGTTTCCCCGTCTCATCTTGTCAGTTTCATTTATCTTTGACTATAAAAGTAAAGTGCCTTATTAATTATGGAAACACTGGATGATTAAATTTTGTCTATCAGAAACATGGCATTTTATTATTAGATAATGAAAGAAATAGCTGCTTTACGAATAATCCGAACTTTTTATATCCAGTATAGATTTGTGTTATAAACTGTGACGCTATATTGTCCATTCATCTCCTAGGGTGAAAAATAGATTTCCTTGCACGTCTTGTGAAAGAAACTTAATTGACTATCATTTCAAGAAGGTTTTTTTAAAAATGTATTTTTTTTAAATGAGAGTGCAAGCATTATTTTAAAACAGAAGCTCACATACTCAGTAACCAAGTGCACCGTTTTTAACAAAATTAACCATCATTAAATGTCAAATTATACCACTGCTTATACATTTATAAAGAACATTATTGATTAGAAAATGACAAAAAAATTATTTGAGCCCTGACGATCAAAAACACTACCAAATCCACTAACTTCGTTTTTCTTTTTAGCTTTATAAACTAGCGCTGACATGGCTTGTTTATTTAATAATTACAGATTGAGTGCATAATGTCAACTATCAATATGTCAGCTAAAATTTCATTTCGAAAGTTTTGTTGGCAGTTCTTTATTTTACGCCAGTAACCATAAAATATTAATTTAATCTTTTCTACGTGACATTTTTAAAGTAGGCTTTTCATTATTAAGGCTAAAAACTCAAAAAGTGATTGATTTCGCTTCTCTTATCCCAAAACTTTACAACAGATTCAATTACGGCGGAGGAAATTATAGTCTGGAAGGAAGGGGGGAAGTAATAGAAATCTTTCCGCGATCAATTTCTCTCGAATATTTTAGAACTCTGCATGTGCCACAGATGGAAATAGGTCGTTATTCGCCACAAAAAAATCATAAATACCTAAGCTCTTGTTCCCAATAAAAACACGTGGGCGAATGGCTAATACATTTCCGGCAGAGAAAGAAAATAAAATGGCCGACTCCTCTTCTCCAGGGTTTTCATCATCGGCGCGAATGCGAAAATAAATTATGAAGCGTGTCTGTCGTTCCCGGTTCACTTCATGCTTTATTCATTTGGTATTTATTTGCAGGAAGAATAAAGAAGAATTCCAAGCCATGAGTCTCATTTTGGAGCCCTGCTGCAGCTGCAATGTAAGTAGCCATTTTGTCTTTTGTTGCTGTTCGTGTTTCTTGATGCTTTTCAAAGCATTTGGGACCCACTTTTTTAATATCAGTTTTAATCCTGACGTCTTTCAATAGTTTCGTCGAGTTTTGTCCATCTTCCAAGGAATTTCGGAACATAATATAATTATGATAAAAATATTTCTTGCCTATGTAGGATTACCAATGTGCCTATCCGATGAATTTTGGAACTTAATATAATTGTGATCAAAATATTTCCTGCCTATGTAGGATTATCAATTGAAATCCGGACACGGCGGAGGGAGGGAGGAATTTAGGGATCTTGGGGAGTCAAAGTACAGTATAAAGCTGGCTATCAACAATTGTGTTTCATAACACCAGCGTAGAGTTTGAGGAAGCGAAAAAAAATTATGATTCTGGAATGCAAAGAAGAAACAATTTTTAATGTTTGGTAAACCGAAATTACATTAATAGAAAAGAGAATAAAACCCAACTGCCGAAACTTTTAATTTTACGTTTGAGCTGAGCCCTGAATAGGGAAGTTCATCCAATTTCTCATCTCGTTTTTGGGTTTATTTCGGTAGATACTTTTCGGATGAGACAATTTTATTCCGGAAGGTAATATTTTTTGTTTTTTCGTAGAATTCTGGACGAGATAAAACTGAATTCGCTTTGACATTTAGCAATTCTTTTACAACTGGTATAGACAGCTTTCCTCTTAGCTGCCGAGATGGGCCCCATCATCGAAAAAATTCGTTCAGTGCTGAAGTACAAACAATGGGTTTTCTTTCATTAGTTCAGAGGTTTCCAACCTGTGGTACGCGTATCCCTAGGGGTTCGCGAAGGGTCATTTGGGATATCGAAATCAAAGCTATTAATGGCCGAAACAAGAAAACAGTAAGGGATTAAAAAGGTTAGCGAATTTTTTTTCTCCAAGTGAATACCTTCTTCTTAATAACTATACCACTTGAATAGTTGCTTATTACGAAGTGTGATTTTTAGCTATCCTCATAAATTAAAACGAAATAATTACAATACTAGTTTCATTTGCTTTGTCGTTTAACTAATAAAATTGTAAAAATGGAATGGAATGTAAAATCAAAAATAAGTTCTGCAAATGTTATTAATTCGAGTCATTTCACTTTTAAGCTAACCTTAACATTATTGATAAAAACTTCTTTGCATAGGTTGGGGGGAGGGAAAGTTGGGTATTATAATAGGGGGTACGCGAAAACAAAAAGAATAATCAAGGGGTACGAGAGAGAAAAAAAGTTTGGGAATCTCTGCATTAGTGGAATGACATCAGCCTTTTCGAACTGTCATTTTTCCTGTTAAAACCAAATTTCTCCACATTCACTGATGTGAATCCGGATATCTTTAAGCTCTGGACATTAGCACCGACGTGATCTTGTAATCCTGACGTATGATAATCCTATGCATATACAGGTTGCCCACTAAAGTCCCTTATCACCCTTTTAACTACCGAATAGCTGCAGCTATCTTCATAAGAGTGGTGTCTAGGTATGATAAAGTGACTATGCGCTACTGGATGAAACCACTTACAGCGCCACCTGGTGGAAAACGGTGGAGTTAGTGTTATTATCTCGAAACCGGTACGAGAGAGAGGAAAAAAGTGAAATACAAAGATGTAGAGCATCATCGATTTAGTACAAAAAGACACCTTGGGGACGTAAATGCTTAGAACAGAAAGCTTAAAACATGTATCTGTTCGTTCGCCATTTCCTACTGACACGTGACGAAACATTCTTAGAAAGAAAAAAAAACTAGTTATTACAAGATACCTTTATTTTCGATGTTCAAACTTCTCATCGTCAGCTACAATGCACATCTGGACCCTTGCTTGAACTTCACGTTGCACACGGTGTAGCATAGCGGGTGTCACGTTGGCACAAGCATCCGTAATACGTCGTTGAAGGTCCTGCAACATTGGCGGAGGGGTGGCATAAACCTGCTATTTGAGGTATCCCCATAGGAAAATGTCCATTGGAGTCAGATCAGGTGAACGTGGAGGCCACTCTTGGAAACCAACATATCCGATTATTTGTTCCTCCGAATTCCTCCACCAGGTATTGCTTCACTGATGATGTTTTGTGCGCAGGCGCACCGTCATATTGGAACCATACGTTCCGGAGCTGAAAAAAACCCAAATGTGCATTTTAAGTGTTTTGTTCTTAGCATTCATGACCATAAGGTGTCTTTTCGTGCTAAATCGATGATGCTCTATAACTTTGTAATTAAGTTTTTCCCTCTATCTCGTACCGGTTTAGAGATAATAACGCTAATTCCACCGGTTTTCACCAGGTGGCGCTGTAAATGGTTTCATCCAGTAGCGCATAGTCATTTTACCATGCCTAGACACCACTCTTATGAAGATAGTTGCAGCCATTCGGTAGTTAAAAGGGTGGTAAGGAACTTTAGTGGGCACCCTGTATATGTGATAAATTTCGCTAAACACAACCATTTCCTGCCTAATTTATGTCTGATAAGATTTCCCTCTCTCACAAAATTTTAGTTCAAGCACAATATCATCACGTTACCAAAATAATTCTTCACGAAGCTTTAAATTTTATTTTCTTAGCTTCATTCCATCGTTCGAATTAGGCTTGTTCCTTTCGTTACCAGTCGGCGGGGGGCAGCAGCAAATTCTATCCAAACATTTCCCAAAATCCAGAAATACATAGAAAGCAGTTAAAAATGTATAATTTTTTATATCTATCCCTCAAAACGATTTTATGAATACTCTTTTTAATAATTTAATAATTTAAATTTAAATAAATAAAACTTGTAACACATTCACTACCACCGACGCGCTGGCGCGTCCATAACCTATTATCTAATTTGATGACCCCTTCTCTACTGTTGTTAAGAGACGGCAGAGAAAGGGGCATCTAATTAGATAGATGGTTTGAATCTCAGGCGTGAATAGTGGCAGAGAATGTGTTAATAAAAAAAAATATCACGTATATTCTCTGCGAATAAAGCTCTGTTTTATAATGAGGAAACGTTTTTAAACAATGATTCATTTATAATATGAAAAAATTAACGAGTTAAATCAATAATTTTTATTAGAAATTAGGTCAAAAACTATTTTTTATTGTAATTAATACCTAATTAACTTACATTTATTTTTAATCTATTTAAAATTAATCCCACTTTTTAAATTTAATCTATTTATCTATTAATCAATTATATTTTTAAAAATTAAAATAATATTATAATTGTAAAAATTTTATCTCTATTAATCCATTTTTTAAATTAGTGTTTAGTTAAAACTATTTTTTCTGGTTTAAGTCTGATACAAACAGTCTACAATTATTCTGTCAGTCGATTCACGAACAATTCATTTCCTAGAAATCAGCCAACATAATATTACTAGACGTTAGGTCTTTAATCGATATATCGACCCTTTCTACTCTTCATAATTGGAAGCAAAAATCAAAAAGATCAAAAGAATCTATAAAAGATAACTACACATATAGTCCTCTCCCCTTTTCTTAAGAGATTTGAATGACAAACTTTACCTCTTACTTGTGCCCTTATTTACTTTACTCGGCAGTTTCTGAACTTGCTTCTTTAGAACTCAAACTGACGTCGCCTCTGGCTAATAAAGGGAGAACATTTTTTCGAAAAAAAGAATTTTAACACTTGTTGAAAAATCAAGTGTTGTCAAAATGACGAGCAGAAAAAATTAGGAGGAACGGTTTGAAGTTTTTTCAATGGGGAGAAGACTATTTCTGGTGCTGTATTGTAGCCCCAGGGGTTGTTTTTTTCCCCTCATTACCACGGTAACTGCTGTGAAGTGATCGTTAATGTTTTCTGACGGAGAGTTTTTATAGCAGTAATAAGTATTCCAAAAGACACGCATGCTATGCAGTCGTTTTTGCGAATATTTTTTTTTTCATTCTTGTAAAAATTGTCGGAATTAAACTTTATCCAGCAATTATTATGCTCCGTGTATTTCGTGTTTTTATGGCGCAGCTGACGTTATTAGAACGATGGAAAGTTTTTATGAGAGTTTTTTGTACAGTTAGTGCCGGCAGTGTAACATATTCTTCTTTTCCCTCTGTAAACATCATGGAATATTCAGCACATGCTTATCATGATGTAATAAGCAATAGAGCAGCTGTTCATTTTTTTTTATTTTCTGAGTAGTTTGCAAGTTTTTAGACGTTTTCATTATAATGCTTTTCAAATATTGATAAAAAAAGGCTATTTGAAAAAAAAGTTAAATCTTTTTCTGCTATAGGAGAATTCCGGAAATGAAAATGATACAAAGTTTTGCACAAAATTCATCATAAAATGTTAGGGATACGAAATAATAATAAAGCAGAATGATAATGGATTATTTTTCGCATTTGGAAAGTTAAATCTTCTAGCATAAACTTTTGCAATTTTCAATTCGTTTGGTTGTCATTATTTAATAATATTCCATACGAAACTTCAGAGTTTATTTTTTTAAAAAACTTTCGTTATAATTGGTTTAACTAGAAAATTGGCTTCTTCACTTATGCTACATTGTTGTTTGGTATTCGTTTTTGCTTTAATCGAAAAGAATATTTATGCAAAGATTTTTTTTTGAGGAAAAATGTCGAATCTTTCAGGATTCTTGAAAAGGTTGTATATAACAGTCCAAAGAGAAAATGTTGACTAAGAGACGATAAGAATTCGGAGGGTCAAATGATTTGATTATAGAAACTATGGTTGAAATTTACTATCCACTACTCTTAAAATTACTATAAGAATATATTAACAAAGTAAAAAAATAAAGGAAATAAGAAATAAGTAATAATAATAATAAATAAATGAATAAATAAATAATAATAAAATAATAATAAATAGAAATAATAAATAGAAATAATAAATAAATAATAATAAATAGAAATAATAAATAAATAATAATAAAATAATAATAAATAGAAATAATAATAAATAAATAATAATAAATAGAAATAAAAAATAAGTAAAAAAAGGAAATTCGATTCTCTAGTCCGATATATTGTAGCATGATAATGTAATGGGCTTGATTTTTCTTGCTTGATTTCATCAGCCGTTGCATTCTGTGCGTTACGATTTTTTATAGCAAGCAGTTTACAGAAAGAATGGCAGCCAAAAAACGTCAGCATCCTAATGAAAGCTAAAGCAAAAATTTCACTTTGGAATTAATGCCATAAGAGACAAGAAAGCAAGTTACTTTAATCACAACTTCAGCATTTTCAAAAGCAAGTGAGTGAAAGATTTGAAGAAATAATAAAATTGGTTTGAATGTTATTACAACAATAAAAAGCATTCTTAAAAATTTTATTTAAATAAATTTTGAAAAATTTATTAAAATCAAATCAAACATTTCATGGAAATAAAATTAGTGTTACTGAAAAGCTAATTGCTTGAATTTTAAAGTGGATTAAAATAGTTTTTGCCCTATCATGTACTGCGAATTACTAAGGAAAAACATTAAAATTTTGATTAATCTCAATTACTTAAAAATCTAATTAATGTTTTGGAAATCCCTTTCTTAGTGATCACCTTCTACGCAAGAAGTAACTGTGTACCAAATTTGATAATTCTAGGTCCAATGGTCTGCCTTATAGAGCGTTGCATTCTGTACGTTATGCATCACGCAATTTACAGAAAGTATGCAACTTATAAGCATTATCACGTTAAAAAAACTCACATTGAGAAAACGAAAAACATTCAATGAAAGGATAATGTAAAGAATGCTTCATTAATTTTTCTAATCAAAATCAGTCTTTTCCCTTTCAATGGCAAGAAAAACAAATCACTCCTGTAAGTATTCATGACGAATCATTATTATTTTTTTCAAAAGGAAATAATTAGTGTGACTAACGGCATCAATTTACCTTTTTTTACGAACCTGTTTTTTTATGAACCTTATCCAGTTTTTTCTTTACGAACAGAGATACCAGTCTGAAGTATTGAAGTCTGAATATAATAATGGACATATTTTTTTTGTCAGTATCGTTAGTGGAGGTGCCGTAGTTTAACACATAACAAACGAACCGATGAAAAAAAGCATTATCATAATTGAATACGGTTAACTAGATAATATGATTTCAGAAATAATGATGCAAGTAGTTTTTCTGAGAGGAAATTTATGCCGGCTAAAATTAATTTAGGAGCCGAATGAAAGAGTATAAACCAAGCTCAAAACCGAATGATAAAACTGATAACATTTAAAAAAATTAGTTCAAAAGATAATCAAAATAAATACTGATCTGTGATAACGGATTACAACAGCCATTTTCTTAGTGTGAAAACAGCCTTTGCAAGATAAAATAGCTGATGAGGCGTATTGATGGTTATGATTTATTGTGGAAATTTTTGTATGCATAACTTTCTGAAACAACTGCTTGAAGAAAGATCGCACTACAACTTAGATCTAGTTCGTTGCAACTTTTGGCAGCGTAATTCTTTCTTTAATGTACAGAAGAGACAGAAATCGCATGGTGAGAGTTCTAGTCTGTAGGATGGTTACAGAATTACCGAAGCTTTAAAAGTTAAAAGCATAATTGAAGAAGAATTTAGGAAAAACATACAAAATGGCAAGAGAGGACGTGTCTGCGTGTCAAAGATGCAGGGCAGTATTTCCAGATGGAAAACATCAATGTAATGACGCTGCCAGCCACAGCCCATAATTAGTTTAAACATGCATATAATAAAAATCTGTTAGGCCAAATTTCTGTACTTCTTGAGAATTTCTCTTAAACTTAAATATCTCAAGTCGGTTTTTTATTAGCTTATAAGCTGAGCAACAGGGCCTACGTCGCTGACGAATCTCCAAATAGCGTTGTTTGAAAAAGAGAGAAACACTGCCATTTTTTTTCGCACTTCCGTTGTAACTAGGAATTATGTCCTACCATATATTTTTTCCAGTCCTACCAGTAATGTTGGTATCCAGAGGGCTCTAGCTTCGTTGTTGCTGTATAAGCCAACTAAGCGAGGTAGTACCAAAATCGTTCGGTTAAATTACAAACCAAGCTATTAAATATTTTCATTTTAAACCATAAATTACAATGATTAATTAATGCTGGAAATGCTAAAAGTCTAAATTTATTTATTCGAAAATTCGTAATGACAAAAATTGAAAAAAAAAACATACACAAAGACAGATGAAAAGTCTGAAGGTAATATATATATATTAATATTTTGTCGCTTAATAAGCAACACCACCTACATCAATTTTTTGAAATTTTAAAAAGGAAGTAAATACAACTTTTCGCAACCAATAACGAATATTTTTGAATTTTTTTCGCATCCGATTGGAACTTGCGGTCCTATGTTCATATCAGATGTTAAAAAAATTCACAAAATTTCGTTCTGGTTGCGAAAAATTCATTTCTTATTCCTCTTTGAAATTTAAAAAAAATTGAGATAGATAGTGTTGCTTGTTAAACGACAATTTTTGTATATTATTTTCGTCTTTTTCCTTCATAATAAAAAAAGGTAAGAAGCTTGATATAACTATTTGAAAACGTCTGCCACAAATCTTTCAGCAATTAGTACCTTTTAAAACATTTCGGAGATTTTTAACCCTTTCAAGTTTACTACATGTTTCGTATTGCAAATTACTAAATTTATTTCAAAAATGAGTGTTAGGCATGTAGCTGATCATAAATATGTAAAAGAAAAAAAAATTAGCATTTCTTATTTTCAAGGAATTTGTGGCTTCTCAGTGAAAGCAATGAAAGGTAACAGGTTATTTTTCCTCCGAATAAGTTATCATCGAAATTGAATTAAAATTATGTATTTAATTTATAACTAACTATACGTGAGTATTTAGGAAATTCATCCTTCATAAAATTCACTATTACTGTTCGAAGATTCAATTAAAAAAAGTAATATTAATTTGTG